>JAMKFB010000189.1:7063400-7100601 GCA_036247105.1 Cirrhinus mrigala
ACTTCCATACTATATAGTAGGCAAAAAGCAGTAGGTGAGCAAAAAAGTATGTTTAAATCTTTAGTATTCAAAAGAGTAGGTGAAAATTGGTAGGCGAGTGCACTAATTCTCGCGAGATTCGGACGAACGTATACTTAATTTGCGTTCATATATGCGTACTTACCTACTATATAGTAGGAAAAAAGAGTACGTGAAGAAAGAAGTACGTTCGAAACCTCAGTATTCATAAAAGAGTAGGCGAGAAATCCCCGGATGTCCTACTGCTTCAGACCGGATTCTGGAGTGTGCATCCGATGGACACTTTTCTATCCCAGAAGCCCATGGGAGATCAATACGTCATAAAGAAGAAGAGGAAGAGGATTCGTCATAATCAAACGTTTCAAATTAAAAAATGGACGCGGGTGTTTTCAAATGTGAGTATTAGAAACCAATAACACCGTTCCTTCTGTTTGTTGAGATTCTGTAAACTTCAATTGTTGCAGGTGTAAAGACGCTACATAGCGTAGTAACGTTATATTTCTGATTTGTTTTATGTATAGCTAACAGGGAAGCTCTAGTAAGCACACGTACGTCTCTAAAGTGAATATACATGTATGATACACCATATATATCTTAAAGACGATTACCAAATGTATACTTAACATCTGACAGTAAAATCTTAGATAAGTTTTGCAGATGAGCACATGTGAGTGATGTATGTGTGCTATTATGCAGTTAGCATCACTGCTTACATTAGATGTTACTGTAAGTCATGTAAATACATTTACATAAAGAAATTAGATAACATAAATTAGATTACATAAAGAATGTTTTATTTGTCCATTAGTACTGTTGATAAATTGAGGAACATTTGTGTTGGATAAAAAGCAACTTACCACATCAGTAACTAACTCAACATGTGAATGTAGTATTGAGAACATACATCACCAAGGGAATATTTTTGAATGTTACAGGGACAGATGAGCAGATGCATGTGCTTATCCGGTGGAGAGCAGCTAATGAAGCCCTCTTCACCGAAAGCAAAATGCTGCCATCAAAGGCTTTGAGTAAGTATACAACAGAAATGAATAAAACATCTTTTTAAAATTTAAGCTGTAGTTTATTTTAATTATTGTAATTTCAAATAGTTATTACAGCACTTTTCTGATTCTTGATTTTGTGCCTTTGCTTCAGAGCTTTTGTGGTGGAGCAGGGCCTGCAAGGCAAGGTCACGGCTTCATTCATTAAAAAAAAAATGGGAAGACTTGAAACAAAAATATAAAGTAAGATCATATTGGTACCTCTAATACAGGAATCAAATTGCACTGTGCTGTTAAACTGACCGTTTTTGTATTATGTTTGTGCAATTTTGTAGGAACTGAAATGTCCAGCAACCGGCGTGAGCACTGAGGATGGAGAGCCCCCAGCAGCATCATGGAAGTGGTATAGTGCCATGGATGAGGCAATTGGGAGCAGACCCTCCATCACACCACCTGCTCTCGTTGCCTCATCTGGGCCAGATGTTGCTGTGGCCTCTTCATCCTCAGTGATGGCAGCACCTGTGAGCAAAAAAAGAAAAGGGGATCTCACCGATCTGATGAGGGAGATGGAGGAACGGGAAGCGAAGAGGAAAGAAGATGGCGAGAAATGGAGAAGAAGGAAGACCGGAGTGAACGAGAGAGACAGGAGAGAGAGGAGAGACGAGAAAGAGAAGCAAGAGAAAGAGAAGAGCGATGGCAGCAGGAAACAAGTGAGAGAGAGGAAAGGAGAGACAGGGAGGCAAAGGAAAGGGAGGAAAGATTCCTTCGCCTCCTTGATGCATACAGTACTGTGCAAAAATCATTTGCCACTACTTGCTTTGTTGTTTTAGCAATGCTTTAATGACCATCCATATTTTTTTTCTAGTCTCTTTTATTAAGATAAAAAGATTCAGATTTTTAAAAATGGTTTTATGTATCTAAAACCATTAAAATGTACATAAAACCATTTTTAAAAATCTGATCAAAATGGCTTCTATAGGCAAAAATATATATATATATATATATATTTTGTGTAATCATCTGAACGCCTTGCAGTTTTTCAAATAAACTCTCAAGAAGTTCCGTCTGTTGCTCAAAATAAAGGAGGTCACACCAAATACATGCCACTTTAGCCTATAGAATATGTTTTTTATTTATTTATTTTTTGCAGATTTTTAACATGGCATACAAATTTCATGTATGTATGTATGTATATATATATATATATATATATATATATATATATATATATATATATATATATATATATATATATATATATATATAAAATGGCATTGCTAAAACAACATCAAATGGTGGCCTAAGACTTTTGCCCGATATGATGCATATAAAACAATTTCTAGACATTCACAGTACATTGTGGACTTATAGACATTTGGTGATGCATTCAGAAGATAACATTCGTAAATTATTAAAATATAAAGTGATGAATATTTTGTGCATATGTGTGGTGTAATGTACCACACACACACTTTAAAAGGATAGTTTTATTATTGTGTATCTGACTTCTAAATGCATATAGAGAACATAAAGGGATATGATGGTGGCCACTGCTCTGTTGGGTTTAGTTCCAACACACCTGTTTGTAATTTTCAAAGCAGCTGTTATTAATTGATTTGATTAGATTGTTCAGGTGTGTTTAATTAGGGTAGGAAAAACTGTGCAGAACAATGAACTTGAGACAGCTTGCACAAACTGCCTTAAGTTTTGCATTAACTACACAATAGTAACAAAGTGATTAAAGTTTACCAAACTATATAAATTCAATCAGTATTTACTTCATGTTGTTTGATCCCTGTGTTTTTTTCCCCTTTACACAAGAGCTGAGTATCAGTCAGTGGACTTTCAGAAGCTTCAAAAGCATCATCAAATAATGTCATGAAGCTCCTGAAAATCAGGCTACATTGACTGATATTGTATTAACAGAATAATATAAAAGAGGGACTGAACAACATGAAGGCAGGTAAATAATGACAGAATTTATGTTTAGGTGAACTAACCTTTTAAGCCCCCAAATAAAAACTGTATGACATGCATGTATGCATTTATATTATAGTAACAGCTTTAGAAAACAGTAAGAAAACAGAAGCTTTATAGAGAGTGTCCGAGACGCTTTCAAAAAAGGTTTTACTAAAATCATTTCGATTTCTGTATTTGACAGATGCTTTTATCCGAACTGACTTACAGTGTTCTTATTACAGGGACCCTAGTGCTTCTGGAGCAAGGACACACTGGTGGTGGTGGCGGCTGCAGAGATGGAACCAGCAACCTTCTGCTTACCAGTTCAGCAGTTTAGCTAACTACACCACAAAAGTAATAAGGCTACACCAGAAATGAGCATATCATTGTAAACATTTGAAATTAAATTAGGCAAGACCTGAAATGCTGACAATACTCATTTTAAATGTTTTAATTGGTTTAAATGTTTTATAGGTAGTCATGCTCATGGAAAGCAGCCACACAAATGTTTGGGGCAGACACAGCTGCAGCCAGGTTGTCCCGCACATGATCTCCCACTCTTGCCTGAGGGTTGTGGGGTTCAGGGGGGTCGTCATCATGGTCTTCCTCATCCTCTGCCTCAACGATGTCCCCATTGAGAAGAGCCAGATTATGAAGCACAGCGCAGCACGCAACAACCTCAGGCACAAAGGCAGGGCTGATCTCTAAGGCCTTGAAGAGGCCCGAAAGCTCTCTCAATGATGTTACGGGCACGGGAGTGTTTGGGGTTCTGTACAGGCTCTCTGTATGGGGTGATGAGGCAGATGGCTGCACTCAGACAAGGATAGCCACCATCCCCAAGGATGCACTTTCCTGGTGGTGGGTACAGGCTGCCCAAGTACACGGGGCTGTTCCTCAGCACCCTGGCATCATGCACAGACCCAGGATATCCCACAAAGATGTCAAGGAATTTCCCCTGGTGATCAGTGATGGCCTGGAGTTGGATGCAGTGAAACAACTTCCTGTTGTAGTAACAGTGGGAGTTATTTGCTGGAGGTTTCATGCGGATATGACAGCCGTCAATTGCACCAACTGCCCTGCTGAAAGCTGGTGAACCAGACAGCTGTGCAAATCCTGCTCCCACTGCCTCCAGGTCATCACCGGTTGGAAAGCAAATCACCTTCCTTAAAATTCCCAGGACTGCTTTGCTCACTCTGTGCACAATGTCATGTACAGAGTTCTTGGGGATATCGAAGGTCTGTGACACTACCCTGTAGGATGATGCATGGGCAAGCCAGTAAAGGAACACCAGCACCTCGATGTCCCTTTCCCACCCATGGTCAGATTCCAGTCTGAGTGCACCAATGAGGGACCTGATAGACGGCAAAGACAGGCGAAGGTGGGCACGGTGGTCAGCTGCTTCATCCAAATAAAGCCGCAGAATCGGCACAGCTGCATTAAGATGGCAGTAGGATGTGGGGTTCACCACCTGTAAATATGTGATAGATAGCACAATACATTTAAATAAAGCATTGTTTTATATGTTGTGGACTTGTATTAATTTATTGTGATGGTTATTTTGTCATTGTGGTCAGTAAATAGAATATACTTTAATTCATGCATTAACATGAAAATTAACTGTAAATGCATGTATTCACATTGGTTGATTTTGTCTAGTTCATGCATAGTTAGGTCATATAACAATACAATTAAGTTACTTTTTTCTTTGTTTTACTAAAATATATAATTTTCAGTGACAAATTATGCAATATAATTTACTATTGGTCAGCATTTATCAACATTATTACATAATTGTAGGAGTGAGCTAGCAATGCAATTAATTTAATCTGAATTTTTAAGTTGTGATACTTACATTTTTCGATTGTAGAATTAACAGTCTTCTCCAAAGGTGACATCTTCGAGCAGCTGCCCGACGTCTCCTTTTGGATAACATTGCACAGATTTTTCTTGCAAACATTCTTGTATACAAAGTGGTATGTTCCACTGATGAAATCAGGTGTAAGCGCACCTGTCAGTCATACCTTTTAAGTTGTTGCGCTTGGTATAACGTCATAGGTCACATGGTAACGCCAACGCAGATTCATCAACTTTAGATTCATTCATGTAAGTGAGTAAACTGTACAGTAGGTGGCGGTAATACTCCGTAGGAGTGAAAGGCAATTGAAGAAGAAGAAGGTAACGTCAACATGGCAGCTGATGTTCGGATCGCATTCATACTCAACGAGATTTGGCTGTAGAGTACGTACTCTTTTAGCGCTCGTTAAGTAGGTACTTATTGAAATTAAGTACCTACTTATTGAGTATGCGGTTTCGAACGCAGCCTATGTGTAAAAAGTAGTACCGGCCCTTTAAGCCTGCTCTTCTGAGAACGTGCTTGCCTGTAGAGGGAGAGTTAAATCCTCCATTTTGTGATAGAGTGACAGAGCAGAGCTGATGCCGATGATTGTGTCTGACGATTGCTATTTGTGATGAAAACATTCATAAATTCATCATTTGCTAGGGATTTGGTAAGTTTAACACTTTTGTAATGTTTTTGTCGAAGTTTGTTGAAAGCTAATCTGATAAGGATCGGTGACGATCGGTAAACAAGTGTCTACGCACTTGTAGGATAAAATCCCTTTGATGTATGTGTTTTAGTTAATGTATTTTTGGTTCAGTATGGGTTTTGTCTTAATCTATATTCTGTGTAAACCTTATATTTGAATCTGATCGAGCTAATTGCCTTAATGAGAATGTAAATTCTTCTACTGCTCATCCACGTGGCACGGAGTTAAGGTTGAACTGTTTTTTTTTTTTCTCTCTCTTTTCTTCATTGACTGATGGAAAAAAAGGGGAAGTAGACTGATTTGAAGTTATAGAGACTAAAGGAAGGAACTGTTTGATTTAACAAAACTTGAAAATCCACTGAAAATCCATTGGATTTGGGTCTTTATTGACTCTGAGACACTTAACTGATTCACATTGTGAGTTTTTTTGTGAGTTGCGAATTTCATGAATGGAAAAAAATTCCTAAATTGATCTCACATACTTCTAGATGTATAAGCGTGTTTACAAGGTGCACCTATAGGGTTTGTATTTGTGTACGATTTGATATTTGTACTCTGTGAGACCGGTATATTGTTTATTCTTTTTGTTATCTTACCATTGTTTATATTTTTGGTTCTTTCTTTTACATTGGCCATTTCTTATAGTAAATACCCAGATGGCAAATAAAAAAAAACACATTGAATATATTCTTTGCTCAAGCCTTTGTTGTAGATTGCAGGCTCCATAGCCGAACCTAATTGGTCGAACTAACATCTGCAACTGCACTTGCAAAACAGAATAAAAAAAAATAGCACAAAGAATAACTTTTAGTTATTATCAGTGCACACAGGTGTTACATGTGTAACTCATGTCAACATAAACCTGTGTGTATTTGACAGTTTAAGCAGTAAGATATTAAAGAGAACTTGGTTTAGTACTCGCATGCTGCGTGACAGCAGCTTTTTGTCTGTGTGTTTGGGGTGTGTGTGCTCTATAAGCACAACTGTATTCTGGAAAAGGGAGCAGGGAGCAGCAACTTAAATTTGCATTTAAAGAGACATGCACAAAAACAGCTGTTTCTGCTTCCACTCAAAATAGGCATTTTCAAAACGATATAATAAACGATCTGTGGGGTATTTTAAGCTGAAACTTCAAAGACATTTTCTGGGGACACCTGAAACTTATATTACATATTGTAAAATGGGGCATAATATGTCCAAAAGACAAGTCATTTCACTCAGCCATCTTTGAAACACCTCTCAGGCAGCTATTTCAGTCATGCAAGTACAGCTTCTATCTCTTTAAATGGTGAATCTTTAAAGCATCCATGAATGTTAGACATATTCTGTATATTATATACTTGTGCATTTTGTATAGTAATGTCTATTATGAGAAGGCTATGCATTGCATGTATACTATGCAGGTAGTGTTTTGTGGATTCTGGTCTTTCACTTTGATACTTGTGTATATGCTCTAGTGACAAACAATGTAAATTTATTTGAATTCGTATTTTCAATTACATTCATTCAGCTGATTTATAAAAGTCACAGTTAAAAGAGTTGATACTTGTTAAAAAAAATGTATTTCTAGTTTTAAATGTTAGATGATAATGTTAACTAAATAAAATTACTAATAATTATCAGCATGATAAAAACAATTAGCATTAAAAACATTCTTTGTGTGGAATATGTAACGAAAAGACCTTTGAGGTGTTGTGAACTTTTTCTTAGACACCAAAAGACAATTTGGATATCTTGAAGCAGAAGTTTCTCTTTATTCAGATACTCGCTGCATGGCGCTGCAGTCATCAAAAAGTCGTCTGACAAAATCTCAGCACAGCAGAGTATATAGGTTTGAAGGGGGAGGAGTACATAGAGGTGGAATCAATCTAAACAAAGTATGCAAATGCAGTACAGGAAATCAGCCCAGTAAAAGATTTTTCCCAGCCTTGATCTATTTAGCATACAAGTGTCATTCAAATGCATAGGTGTTAAACAAAAGGCACAGTTGTACCTTGAGCTTAGAATTCACACTTAACTTGGGAAACCAGATGTTCAGGAACTGCATAAAGACAAAAGGTTACCGTCTCAGGGCCTCCTGCTCTTAGAATGTAAAAAATGTAAATCACAGTATACATAACCTTTTATAAATTTGTAATACAACAGAGGTCTGTAGCATCTGAAAACATGCAACTGCCAACCTTGATTACCTGGTTGGAGTGAGACTTTTTCAGAATCAGAATCAGAAAGAGCTTTATTGCCAAGTGTGTTCACACACAAGGAATTTTAGGAGTTAGGAGCTTCCGGTACAGAAAGTACAAACACAGTGCAGACATACATAAAATTAAGGTAATGCAAACATAATACAAACTAATATTTGAGAGAATATACAATAATTCATAAATAACAGTAGAAATAAAAATATACAGAAAAGAGAAAATGTTCATAGACAGAGCAGTGTTAAAATCCTCAAGAATGATTCGGGTACTTTTGCTCCGTTTCAGTAATTTGTTCGGCCAGCTGTTGCATTGCGGCACTCACACACACGTCCGGAGGAATGTACACATACACAAGAATGAAAGAGCATAACTCTCGGGGCAAATAGAACGGTTTACAGTTTATAAAGAACACCTCTAAAATAGGAGAACACATCTTCAGGGTTGTTACGTTGTTTAATGTACAAATAAACCTCAACAGACCTTCGTTTTCTCTTCCATTTGATCGTGCTCCTAAAAGCTTACGTAGTAGAAGCAGATAAATACAGATAAAATTCAAAAACAAAACTCCCAACTTCATATCACTAACATAAAACAGGAAGCCGCTAAAAGACGCTTGTGGATCAGCAGCAATATTGCATTTCCTTGCTGTAAACAAAGCAGCTTTGTGCTTAAAAACTGCTTTAATATGCATCATACAGAGGCAAGATGAAAAGAACATACCATCTAAACTTTTCATGAGGGCTCATGTTCTCTACACTGCACACGAACTGAGGGAAACCTACACTTTCCATCTTTGATGAGACATCAAAAACTGCATACCACAAGAACAGTATAACAACATTTTAATGGTTTTGAAATTTTCAAATCACAGTATACCCTGAAACCTAGTGATAATGTTCTTTGATAATGTAAATGGTCTTTGCTTGATTTATGTATATAATTTATTTGCTTTATTAATTAGGTGCTTTATTTGAATAACTATGGTCATGAAAGCATTAGAATTACTATATAGCAATGTTTTGTTGAATTGTAATCATGTTAAAAGGCATACTACAAATATTTTATGACATGACACCCATATCTGGTACTTAAAAGATGGGTTTATGATGTGCGTACTAAAAAGATTACATTATTAGGTTACTTTCAGTCCTTTAGTCCTTTTAGTTCTTTGCACACTGAAATTTTTACACGTTAAAAAAAAATAAATACAACCCCTCATGTTTATACACTCCCTCCAGAACTTAGACAATTATGGTGTGCATATATCAGTCTCCCAGTACCAGTGTCCAGTACCAGTGTTTACATGCAGTGTTGGGAGTAACGCTTTACAAAAGTAATAATATTACAGTAGTATCCCTTACGAAAATTAACCATGGTTTTACTATAGTAAAAATGTAATTAACCATGACTATAGTAACCGTGGTTTTTTGGTGCGAACCATGGTTTTAAAAAAAAACATGGTTCTGATACCATAATTTTACTACAGTTATACTGTAGTAATACTATAGTAAAACTGTAATAAACCATGAATGTAGTAACCGTGGTTTTTTGGTGCATACCATGAAACCATGGTTTTGGTACTATGGCTCTACTAGAGTAAAACTGTAGTAATCATGACTGTAGTAACCACATTTTTACTAAAGTAGGTTGTTTTACATAACAGGCTGTATTGTTATTACATAACAAAAATGTGCAATGAACTTCTACCAAATAATAAACAGAATAACAAGTTACTATTCTATGATACAGACTTTATTAAAGCACTTATATCATATTTGAAAGAGAACATAAACCGTAATATATGAACATGTTTACCTGTGACATAAAATGTGATTACAAACAATCAAATACAATTTTTTTTTTTTAATTTTTTAAATATTGGAGATAAAGTAAAGTACTGCAGTGGTAAAAATAAAAAAAATCACAAATTTATGTATAAAAACACTGCTTTAAAATGCATTATAGAGGCAAGATGAAAAGAAAATACTAATATCTATATCTAATACCATCAGTTCCCCTCAGCGATACATTAATATAAACTCCCAAATTAATATTTCAGACTTTATTTCTATATTTTGTGCATTGTGAAGAGTGAGTTTGCTCTGCCTGTACAGTATTTTTATACCACAAGAACGGTTTTGAAAGTGAATTTTTTAAGTCACAGTATCTGGTACTTAAAAAATGGGTTTATTATTATTATGTATATTTAAAATATTACACTATTATGCTACTTTTAGGGCCCTACTTTAACGATCTAAGTGCATGGTCTAAACCACATGGCATAGGTGCACTTGTCCGACGCATGTCTGAATCCACTTTTGCTATTTTAAGGATGGGAAAAATGGTCGGCGCGCCCAGCCTGTCTGTGATCTTTCCAGTTAAAAGCTAGTTTTGATAGTAATAACAAAAATAATGGATGTGATGCTACAATAAACAACTAAATGACTGTAATTTCAGTCAACACAAATGTAGGTTGAGAAAAGCATAGATACACGTCGTCACTTAGCCTGACTCACACACACACTGATCTTACTGTCTATTTGAGGATTTATTACACCCATTTGTTCTGACTCATTAAGATCAACTTTAGTATTAATGTGATGAAGAGAAAGGAAAAGACTAATGTCTGACTGTTACGGATTTATCATGCCGCTCAAGGCATTATGGGTAGAATCTTGTCAATCTATTCTGATTTATCAACACAGTTTTACTGATCCATAATAAAGAATAGTAAACCCAGGATAGAGCGGCTGAGTGAATTTGGTTTGGACTGTATGGATGAGGCTCATTGTGTCAGAGATGCTGTAAAAGGACAGAGTTCCTGCACTGTGATTAAAATATGCTCCTATCCTACTGCTGATGGACTTCACAAGAAGTTTAGTCACTTTGTTATTGTAGCTGAATGAGTATCTATCAGGAGAGCAGGTCAAACTCCAGGACTGATCATTAGATCCAAACCCACACTCATCACCCCATCCCTTCCTATTGATGCTCTTATATGACACTGATATACACACAATCCCACTCCACTCGATCTCCCAGTAACAGCGTCCACATACACTCTCTCTACACAACACCTGAAACCAATGATCAAATCTGCCTGGATGATCAGGATACGGCTGCTCTGTGACAGTGTAAGTAATCACTTTGTTCCTCTCAGACAGACAGAGCCATTTATTCACTGTGTTCAGATCCAGAGTGAGTTGATGGGAATCTGATGGAGATAAAAACACATCAGAATTAGGGCTGTAAGAAAATATTGACACACGTGTATAGTGATACGTATCGTATCGCCAGATTCTTGGCAATACACAGCCCTAATCAGAATCCGAGATTATGAATCTTTTTGATCTTTTCATGTAGCTAAACTTGTCATGTTCAGTGTATTATTAGTGTATCAGTACAGCTGACCAGATATCCTGTCCAAATCATCATTTACATGATCAAATATAAAACACACTGGTCATGTTTTCTTTCACCTACTACAGGAAGTTCATTAACAGAGTGAGTTTTTGTGGTTGTTTGCTTAGTGACTTAAATTGTAGGAAGTTAATCCTGGTCTTGGGATCCATGTTAATAAAGATGACTGTGGAAATATACAGACATTAACAGTGTGAACTGAGAAAATGCTCCTTGCATCCAGTCAGAAAGGCATTTCTAATATGATGTTCTACATAATATGAATTGATGAGAGCAGATGAATCTCCCGGGCTCTTATTTATCAACGACACGTACACACAGATTGGGGTGTACCATCCTGAATCATACCATACTGTACTGTACTGACCCGTGCCACTCGGCAGACACGAGCCATAAATATATCTTCCAGGAAGTTTTCCAGAGCTGAAACCAATTTTTATAAGTGGTGTCTCTTTTAAATGATGAGAGTCTGGCTAATTATTATATATTAAAGGGGTCATCGGATAACAATTTTTCACAAGTTAATATGACTCTTTATAACATGGTTTGGTTAAAATTTCTCAGTGGTAGTGTAAATAACACCTTTACCTTGACAAAATCAGCTCTGCTAAAATCATTTACTTTAAATGTTCAATCAAAATACTTTAAATGTTAATGAGCTCTGCTCACCCTGCCCCTCTGTTCTCTCTGTGGACAGACGAACATGTTTACTTTAGCCTCATTTAGCCGCTAAACGTGCTAACTAGCACGTTATTAGGAAAGGTGATCGCAAAGATTCATTAAA
Source organism: Cirrhinus mrigala (assembly GCA_036247105.1). Lineage (NCBI taxonomy): Eukaryota > Metazoa > Chordata > Actinopteri > Cypriniformes > Cyprinidae > Cirrhinus > Cirrhinus mrigala. The sequence goes on from JAMKFB010000189.1 coordinate 7,075,327, forward strand.
AAAAACCCTTATACTCACTTCTGCTGTAAGTGAAGCTGGATCACAAATGATTTGCGCGAACATAGATGCATATATGTAGATCAGGAGGCGCATTCTATTCACAAACAAATGTAATCTACTGCATCTTCAGCGGCTCAGATGTCAGGAGTAAATGACGACCACTATGTTCATTATTACATCCAGCAACACAACACCTCAATCACTCAATCTGAGATATTCTTGTCTAACTTACATCCCTGCTCCGGCATCGAAACAATGCACGTCGGACTGTTACTGCTGATTTAGGCAGGTCTGAGATAAGACGCTCATGTCAATCAACTATTGACACCGACAGGCATCTGTTGATTTGAAAAAGGGGATATTATTTTTACAGATTAATTAAAAACCACTGCATGGATTTTTATCATTATAGGGTAGATGTGTACATATACTGCCAACACACATTAATGTTCAAACAACATGTAAAAGTGAACTTTTGCATCTGATGACCCCTTTAACACAACACACTCCTTCAAACACATAATTCCTGACAACTACAATGTGGTCATCAGCTCATTCTACACCCATATATTGTTTCTCTCCGAGTCTCCTGTCACAGCAGGATCTTGCTAATTTAATATGATCTAATTCTTCTAGATTTTGGTTACCTGCAGGAACTGGATTTGATCCTGTGCGTGGGAAAGCTGCTCCAGTTCAGCGTCTCTCCTCCTCAGATCATTGATCTCCTGCTTTAGTTGCTCCAGTTGTTCTTCAGCTCGACTCACTGCAGCCTTTTCCTGATCTCTGATCATCTGTGTCACCTCAGAGCGGCTTCTCTCAATGGAGTGGATGAGCTCAGTGAAGATCCTCTCATTGTCCTGCACTGCTGTCTGTGCAGAGCGCTGTTAGACACAGTGATTTTAGGCTTTAGTGGGGCTGAAAGAGTTGACTCCAAACTAATACTGAGACAAACTTGTCTTCTTCCCCAGACTCACCTTATGAGACTCCACAGTCTCTCTCAACTGCTGAAGATCTTTCTCTCTTTGCTGGATTCTCTGCTGGAACCTTCTCTGTGTCTCCTTTAACTGCTTCTGGAAGACAAATGTCACATAAAACTACTGTCACTAAATCATCATGTGAACATTTGAGATGAATCCAATATCTGTGAAGTAGCAAGCTATAATTCTGTCGTCATTTATTCAATTAAAATTTCATTCAAAACTCATAAATTATTTAGAACATAATTTTTGTGAGAGGAAATTGCTTCTAAAGCCCAAATCAATATGGTGACATGTCATTGACATCAAATCTCACTGGCTCACACGCTGCATGTCACGACTAAACATTTCACATTTCACACTAAACATTTGACTAGTGTCTTGTATGTATGTACGTATGTATGTATGTATGTATGTATGTATGTATGTGTGTTCCGGCATTTGTGGTTTATGAGGACGCAAATGTGTATAATGACATGGGTACTACAACGTAAACATGGTTTATGAGGACACTTTCTGTGTCCCCGTAAAACAAAAGGCTTAAAAACATACTAAACAGTGTTCTATGAAATTCAAAAAGTGTGCACAGTCTCCTGTGAGGGCTAGGTTTAGGTGTAGGGTAGGTGTAGGGTGATAGAAAATAGGGTTTGTACAGTATAAAAACCATTACGCCCATGGAGAGTCCCCGTAAACCACAAATGCAAGAATGTGTGTGTGTGTGTGTGTGTATCTATCTATCACAACACTACGGAGACCAATTTTGAGTAGATGTCACAGTGACGTCACTTTGTGGCTTAGTCACTTAGTGGTTGCAGAAAAACACTGGTGACAAGTGAAGGTAAATGAGTAAAATCCATGGAATAAGAGGAAAAAAAAAAGTGCCTTTTGTTGTCAAAATTGGAATGCAAATTATTTTTATAGAATACTGTCATCAAAGACACCATTTGAAGCTAATTGCAGACGTTTAAACAGACATACTATGGATGAAAACTCTATGATTACTCTACTTTTAAAGCATACATTTGATTTAAACAATAGGTCTACATAATATTCACATATTATTTAAATCTATTACTATTAACATTTTTACACAACATTTTTTTTCTATTTTATCTCACATTTATATCTTCTAATTCGGACTTTATAACTCGAATTAACAAAACTAGACTTGGAAAGACTTGGTTAATTCTGAGGGAAAAAAGCCAGAAGTGAGAAGTATGGGATACAAACTCTGAGCCGAGGGGAAAAGAGAGAACGATGAGTTGTTTTTTTTCTCTAGGTTTCGTGGCTATATTTGCGCAGCCTGGTGGCCAGTCTTCACTGATTAAACATTCCACCAGTAAAAGCAGAGTATGAAGGTTAACTATATGCACCTAATGGTTCAAACATTGTACCCTAAAGGTGGTGCCATGTATCAGGATTATAATGCACCAATAAACACAGCAACACTGGTGACACAGTGGCTTGATGAACATGAAAGTGAAGTTGGACATCTCCCATGGCCTGCACAGTCAGCAGATCTGTACATTATTGAGCCTCTCTGGGGTATTTTGGAGGAGCGAGTAAGGTAACATTTTGCTACACCAGCATAACGTAGGTACATTTATGGGCTTTTTAATGCCTTTAATGCAACAGAACAGTAGAGCGGTGACAGGAAAGCATTGGGAAGAGAGAGGGGAATGGGATTGGCAAAAGACTTGCTATATGTCGGTGCACTAACCACAATGCTATCAGAAACTTCAATTTCACTCTGTTCATCATAAAAAGTGATTGTATTGCTTCAGAAAACATGGCTTAAACCACTGAAGTTGTTTTGATTACTTTAGAGATCATAATACAACTGAAGCTGTCATGCATGTTTGTCTTGTGGAAAACTATATAGGCTTAAAAGGACTGATTTAGGATGCCTGTTTGTATGATATAGGGCTGGGCGGTATGACCAGGAGGCTCAGAAAACAAGCGGTCTTTACTTGGTCTCAGTCTTCAACCACAAACAAAAAGGTAGTCATAGCTTTGGTAACCAAAAACGTAAAGAATGCCAAGTGGCAATGGAGAAACAACACAGCACTTGTAAAACTACAGTAATCCAAACAAGATAGGCTCAAGACTGAACACAGCTAAAAGAAACTGCCAGACTTAAACAGGACAAAATACAGGTGGTACAAATTAACTTACTGAGAAGTGCTAACAAAAGAGTTCACATCAGAACAAGAAGAATCCTCACAATACAGGGCAAACAGTGCCCACCAGTGGCTGGGAGGGTCACTGCAAGAGGGAGCAAACCACGCTTCCTAGTGGCTGGGAGAGTCATTGAAGGAGAAGTCTTACAGTTCTTGAGTCTGTGAGAACAGTATGTGAGTGTTTCATACTTGAAACCTGTGCTTCATTTTTTCAGTTAACAGGTTCTTAAGCCACAGGATGATGATACCTACAGTAGCTCACCAAGGACATCAAGGTGAGAATTCTTGACTATCTGAATGAGAAATATGACATGGCATCCCTTCTGAACCCTCAGTTTAAAACTACATACATACATACAAGCAGAGAAAGTGGACAAAATGAAGGACAAAGTTGCAGCAGAGATGGAGAGTCTTGCACCTGAACAAAGTATGTTTGCAGAGGGAGTCTCAGTGCCAGCAGTCAAAGCTGCTGAGGAGTCAGAAATTCCTGCTAAGAGACAGAAGAAGAGTTTGGACAGCTTCTTCAAAATTGTATCACGTAAATGCCAAGCTGTCTCTCGGTCAGAAAGAGAATCCACTGAAATAAAGCTTAACAGCCATTTACAGACAGTTGAATTTGATGGTGAAACCAGCCGCCAGAAAGGTGGAGGCAGCACAAAGATAATTTTCCACATGTGGCCTGAGAAGGCATTTTATGTGTGTGTGGGTGATTGGATGCAGGTGTGTCAGTTCAAGGTATGAGGGCTAATGGGGATTGGAGTTCGAATCAAAGCGGTTCATATTCAGGTGATGGCTCCCTCTGATGGTGCGAGAGAGCCAGTATGGGAGCCTCACTTGTAACATATTTATTTTACATATTTAAATTTATTTTATTTCAGATTTTTCCCTGTTATTTAAGTGGTATTTATATTACACATGTAAAAATTTATAATAATAGGGTTTGTCCACATCAGACTGTGAAATGTGGCACATGGTGGAATTTGTTGTTATGCTAAGGTTAATCTGAGTTCATGTTTCATTTACTGTATTTATCAAGTTACAAAGTAATCAAATAAGGTGAAGTCCTTTTCACTTCTAAAGTATTTTTGTTATATTTATTATTTATATTATTTATAATATAAAGTTCTTTTTATTTAACTACATCATGAAATATATTGTTACCGTTAAATAAAATTACTTGTATGGTGAAATAAAATTTTGGTCATACCACCCAACCTTAATGTGATATATCAGATATGTTTATTGTTTGAAACAATTTTTAATGTAATTTGCATTTCAGAGATTTTTTCCCTCAGTCTTTTGCTCTGTGATTGCATGGGAGAGAGAATCATCAGGGGGAAAAAATACAATATGATTAAATTCCTACTGCTTTGTGTTTACTGACTGCTAGACATCTCCTTTCCTAACTGGTGTCATGATATACCAGTTACACCTGTTCCCAATATGCTTTTTTATTGCAGCGGAGAGCAACAAGGCAGGACTCTGAAATTTGTTTACAGATTTTAAGACCATTAAATTGTTTTAAATATTAGATTTTTTTCTGCTAAATGAGACAAGGTCTTACATTTGCTCGAAAAATATAGCCATGTACTGCAAATCCATGTTGTTACATCTTGTTTACATACATGGCATTTTGCATTCTTCTTTCAAGGAAGAGTGTGTTTGATTTAAAAAAAAATCTGTGGCACATGAGGTATTGAGGTTGTGTGACCTTGATCTTTATGTGTAGGGGAGTGCGATGTGTATCGTCTAGTATTGTGATTATTGTTTTATAGATGTGCAGGCTATACTATGTCACACACTTTGCAAGAAACAAACAAAAACTTGGCTTGAGAGTCCAAACTTTAACTACATGTATTCAGTTTGTCACTGACATGGAAACCCAATGATTCTATCTGGTCAACATTGCCAGAAAGAGAAATGTAGCATGAAGTTAAAATCCAAAGAAGCAGAATGAATGGTAGATGAAAGACTTTAATAAAGACTAACAAGAATACAACCATGTGGGGGGAGGAGCAAACAACAGACACAGTGGGTATGGCGTGAGGTCTCAGAGAGGCTTTTATTTAACACAAAATCAACAAAGTGGCCAAATGGGAGAATAGTGTCCAAAATAAACAAGAGATCTGGTGTCCTTGTCGTGCTGGAGAACTTATTAAGGAACGGGCAGGGTTTAGGAAGGTGGGGTCCCGGTAAGGGTTAGCCGCAGGCGCTGCTTCCAGCGGCTTTGTCAGTACTGACCCACGACACTTTGCAGGGATAAACGGCCCAGCATCCTGGCCCATCAGATGCATAATGGGTGCAGTTCTCATCTGGACCACAGGTTCGACAGTTCAGGTCTCTGGCAGTGTGGAAGTCCCTCAATGATCCCTTCCTGGTCCCATGAGGACGCCAGCATGCATGCACAGGGAAGGGACTGGTCTCTTGAGAAGAAGCGCCCTCAGCATTTAAACAGCAGCGGTAGTGATGAAAATTTTGATTATTTCAAGAGATTTGTTCATTTTCAAATCATTCACCAAAATGATTCATTTACTGATTTAGTAGCTATATCCTTAAATTACATAAATACTCCAACAGGGGCCGAAAAAGAGTGTCTTATGTGTCATGTATAAATTCGATGAATGTATTGTATTACTTTTCACTTGTTATTAAAATGTGTGCATAATCTACTCATTAAAGGTGAAGTCCCGCTTCCAAAACAGAGATTCACATATAATGTACTCAATCCCTTGTCATCCAAGATGTTCATGTATATACCATTTCATGTATAACCATTATACTCTTTTTGGTTAATGGTTTAGTATAGCCATTATGCTTTTTTTTTTTATTTTTTTTTTTTACCAGCAGATGTCATTTAATCAAAAAAAAAAAAATAACACTGAGTTACTGGATAAGATTTTTATTGACCATATTTTATTGACCAGTGAACATCAAGTCTTTATATAAAACCTTTACTGCACAAGGCCAGCCAAGGGTCATGCAATACCCAAGTAGAATTCAGTTGAACTACAAAATATAAAACCAAAAAGTGGGTGAACAGCCCAAATTAGACATTTCAGTATGAAGAACTGCAATAACAACTATAATACTGACATATTTAATAGATGAGCAACAGTAACAAGCAACTTTCTCATTCTAACATGTTTTAAGACATTCATGAACATCTACACAAGGCCAAAACCACTCTCCACAGACTGGGTATGGTGAGAGGTATAGTGATCTGGCAGGCGAATGCACTCTTGACAAGTGTATGCCTTTGGTAATTGGTTTGGTCCATTGGATTGAACAACTTCCAGCTTAAGGATCCATGGCACAACTTCCCATCCAACCCAGAATTTCAGAGGCTTCCTCAGGTTGCTGGGTGATGCTAAGACAAAAAAAGAAAGAAAAAGATATTGTACAAACAATCCTTAAATACAGGGTTCGTGCAAGGTACTTGAATTTGACTTTTTAGAATTTAAGGCCTGAAAAACCCTTGAAATTAACAATACTCCTGAAGAGGTACTTGAATAGTGCTTGAATTATTGGAAGACAATTTATTCATGAAAAAAGGCAATACGCACATATTTTCATGCAAAATTAAAAAACATCATACCTTTTCCATTTTTTTCAGTTAATGTCAGAAAACAAATCCAGCTAAGCAAGTAGTAGTACTGACAGTGTCGTGTAAACATGGCTGAAGATGTGAAAAGAAGATCAGATTAACCAAATCAATTGAGTCATTTATGCTGGAACCGCTCCGACTGATTAAAACTTGTGAATTCATTAATTTCAAGTGATTCACTAGCAAAAACCAGATCAAATTAAAAGTCATTCATTTTCAAATTTCAACATCGCTTGTAACGATTTTAAAAAGCATGTAGTGATGGGTGAAACAGAGCTTTTTGAAACTCTGAAACACTTAAACCATGCTGTGGCAAAATTATTCACTATTTTGAAATGCTTCAGTCGTATTGCGTATTGTGAATAATTTGTTTCATTTGTTTTACATATCGCAAGTCATTTACTTCAGGCTGGGACTTCAGAGCGCCTATTGCAAATCGTTTGATCATGGATCGTAACAGGTTTGTGAATCACATAGCGAATTGAATGATTTAAATCAAATGATTTACAATACATGATTCGAAGTCACTATCTAAATCAAATTCAGATTGGGATTTCAGAGTGTGGATCATGAATCATTTGATTTAGATCAGAACTTCGGAGTGGGTTCGCAAATCTTTTGCTTTAGATCGCAACTGTGGAGCGCAAATCATTTCATTTAGATCTGGGCTTTGGTGCAGGTACGCAAATCATTTGTTTCAGATCAGGATTTCATAGCAATTTCATGTATCTTTTTTTTTTTTTGATCTGAAAACATCAAACCTTTAATACAGTACAGTTATAAAAAAATTATACACAAACCACTTTAAGAAATGTAACTGTGGTTTTACTGTAGTAAAAGTGTAGCATACTTTTGTAATACTTTAGTAGTACTTTGCTTGTGCTTTCACTTTATTTTTGCCATATTTTTTATCTTTATTTTTAGCACCTCCTCCATCTCCAGCATCAGCAGCACCACCTCCTTTCCCAGCATCAGCAGAATATCCTTCATCCCCAGCATCAGCACCACCACCACCATCTCCAGCATCAACACCAAACCCAGCACCACCACCTTCTCCATCCCCAGCATCAGCACCACCACCTCCTCCATCCCCAGCATCAGCACCACCACCTCCTCCATCCCCAGCATCAGCAGCAACTCCTCCATCCCCAGAATCAGCAGCACCACCTCCATCCCCAGCATCATCAGCACCAACTCCATCCCCAGCATCAGCAGCAACTCTTCCATCCCCAGCGTCAGCAGTCTGTCTAAACTAAAAAAAAGGAAGTTGCTGGTTCATATCAATCAAAAACAAAGGCAAAGGGAAGCAGATATTACAGACAAAGTGTCACCTATCATGCCAATGCATTGATGCCAAAAATGGCATGTTGGCCTCCAGCCAAAAAGTTAATTTCAATATATGAGCCAAAAGTGTCACACTACAGCAGACTAGGCAGGGTAATAGCTGCATATGATTTAAAAAAGAAGTCCTGGCACTGTCCATGTGCCAAAGCAAGGCAGTCATGTCTTCATAAATCAATTGCAAAATAGCATCTTTTCAGTACTGACTGACATCTGTTCATGACAGCAGGGAGTGATATCAAGCCAGACCCAGATGTGAATAATCAAGAGACAGATTCTGTATGCAAAGCAAAGCCATGTGTTGATAGGGGACAAGCATATCCTCCTGATGATGCAGACATTCAAAGTTCAATTCACTATTTAATGAAGAAAAAAAAAAAATTTTGCCCAGCTACCCCAGCATTTGGTCACCGGTTCCAGATCTTTGCATATCTTTGAAAACACATCATATAAGTAGTCAAGTGCAAAGACCACAAGTGTGAGTATTTGGACAGGGATGTACTTTCTTAGACTCACCATTCTGTAAACCGAGCAATACAGTGCTGACTTTGTAGCATATGTTTGACTGAATTTCCTCTCATATAAGCCTCTTATACTTTGTACTTATACTTTTATAATGGCTATTATTAGTCATTAAAACTGGAAAGAGGCAAAGTTGTGCTTAATGTCAATATTAAGAAATGGCCATATCTTCGGTCACTACTTTACCACGCCTAAAGTAAGGGTACTGTTGGCGGTGGAAACGTACTGTACTGATCCTTACCGCTCAGTGGAAACGAGCCATTAGTGAATCCAGAGAATGAAAAATAGATATCAAACATATATGGACTGATAATTATAAAAATCATATCTTGTCATCGTCTTGTTTTTATTAACATTTTTACAGTCATTATAGGTGGGGGCTGCTATGGACTAAACACTATGAACACTTTAGAATTCTGAATGGTCTATATATGATATCTATTAAAGCAACATTATAGACTAGGGTAAATATATAGGTGCATCTCAAAAAATTAGAATATAGTGAAAAAGTTCATTTTTTGTTTGTAACTTATTTGTTTGTAACTTATGAAAGTGAAACTTTCATATATTCTAGATCCATTACATGTAAAGTGAAACATTTCAAAAGTTTTTTGTTTTAATTTTGATGATTAGAGATCATCCAGTATCCAGTATCCAGCAAATCCAGTATCTCAATTTTAGAATATTTACATTTGTGACCCTGGACCACAAAACCAGTCTTATGTTGCACGGGTATATTTGTAGCAATAGCCAAAAATACATTGGATGGGTCAAATTTATTGATTTTTTTTCTATGCCAAAAATCATTAGGATATTAAGTAAAGATCATGTTTAATGAAGATATTTTGTAAATTTCCTATTGTAATTATACAAAAGCATAATTTTTGATTAGTAATATGCATTGCTATGAACTTCATTTGGACAAAACTTTTCAATATTTTTATTTTTTTGCACCCTCAGATTCCAGATTTTCAAATAGTTGTGTCTTGGCCAAATATTGTCCCTTCCTAACAAAATACATGCATCAACGGAAAGCTTGTTTATTCAACTTTATTTACACTTATGACTGGTTTTGTGGTCCATGGTCACATTTGAGTTTCATTAAATGTCCATCCCTACTGTATAAATTTCGGGTATCTCTTGTTCTTTGAAACCACAATAATAGGGAAGACTGCTGACTTGACAATGGTCCAGAAGACAATCATTGACAACCTCCACAAAGAGAGTAAGTCACAGAAGGTCATTACTGAATGGGGTGGCTGTTTACAGAGTGCTGTATGAAAGCATATTAAATGCAAAGTTGACTGGAAAGAAGAAATTGCACATGCAACAGGGATGACCACAAACTGTCAAGTAAAGCCAATTCAAACACTTGGAAGAGCTTCACAAGGAGTGGACTGAAGCCGGAGTCAGCGCATCAAGAGTCACCCCGCTCAGACGTCTTCAGGAAAAGGGCTACCAAGCCACTTCTGAAACAGAAACAACATCAGAAGCATCTTACCTGGGCTAATAAGAAAATGAACTTGAGTGTTGCTCAGTGATCCAAAGTCCTCTTTTCAGATAAAAATAAACTTAGAATTTCATTTTGAAATCATGGTCCCAGAGTCTGGAGGAAGACTGGAGAGGCACAGAATCCAAGCTGCTTGAAGTCCAGTGTGAAGTTTCTGAAGTCAGTGATGATTTGGGGTGCTGTGTGTCTGCTGGTATTGGTCCATTGTGTTATATCAAGTCCAAAGTCACTGCAGCTGCTACTAGGATATTTTGGAGCACTTTATGCTTCCATCTGCTGACAAGCTTTATGGAGATGCTGATTTCCTTTTTCAGCAGGACTTTAGCACCTGTCCACTTCCAAGTGGTTTGCTGACCATGATATTACTGTGCTTGACTGGCCAGCCAACAAGCCTGACCTGAACCCCATTGAGAATCTATGGAAATAAATCCAGAGGAAAATGAGAAACGAGACCAAAAATGCAGATGAACTGAAGGCCACTGTCAAAGAAACCTGGGCTTCCATACCACCTCAGCAGTGCCACAGACTGATCACCTCCATGCCATGCTGAATTGAGGCAGTAATTAAAGCAAAAGGAGCCTCTACCAAGTATTGAGTACATATACAGTAAATAAACATACTTTCCAGAGGGCCAACAATTCACTAAAAATGTTTTTTTCTTTTTTATTGGTCTTATGAAGTATTCTAATTTGTTGAGATTGAATTGGTGGGTTTTTGTTAAATGTGAGCCAAAATCATCACAATTAAAAGAACCAAACTATTTCAGTCTGTGTGCATTGAATTTATTTAATACACAAGTCTCACAATTTGAGTTGAATTACTGAAACTTTTCCACAACATTCTAATTTATTGAGATCCACCTATATCATCCTAACATACCTTTGTTTGTCAATGTATTCACGAGAACAGTATGTAAAACTGTTGTTCAACATTGTTCAATTCCAGTACAGTATTTACTGTGTAATAACAATCAAGTGTGTACGCATTTGGAGGCAAAATAAAATTTGAGGTCAACAAAAAATTACAGCCTTACTGACTTTTATGTTATACTGAATAAGTATCAGTAAAGTTTTTTGATTGGCAGCAGAGGACAAAAACTTAATGTAGTGGAAAGAAGCAACTGTAATGAGGACTCGTAGGAAGCGTGTAAGATCCAATTGCGAGCTTTTATTAACAGATCGTAGTCAAGACAGGCAGGGTCGATAACCAAACAAACAGTAATATCCAAGGCAAGGCGAGAGCGTAAATCTAATAAACATGCAGAGTCCAAAACCAGAGAGAGCAGTCCGAAAAGTAACAAATAAACAAGGAAATGAAACCAGACAGAGCTATGGCAATGAACGAGGCAAAACTGTGGCAAAAACAAAGACAAAACTATGACAAGAAACAAAACCGTGGCAATGACAAAAACAAGGCAAAGAAAACAGGGATAAACGCTTGGTAGAGTCCGCAAGAGCAAAACAATACTTCGCGAGTGTCTGTTTGGCATGGCCTGCCTTTTATGGCTGCCAAACAGGAAGCTACCAGCGAAGCAGCAGAGGGAGCAGCAACAGTCAGTCAGTGGGTGAGGGCTCCCTCTGCTGGCGTGGCGTTACGGCAACATATACATTTTGTTTATAAACCTATTACATCAATGCTTTAAATTCTTTAGCTACCTACAAATAAAAAATGTTGAAAGTGCATAAAAGCCTACAAAATAAACATGTCCTAACATCGGCACAGAGGGGACATTTTAAAACGAAGGAGTCTCTTCGTTTATGCTCTGTGACAGCTGCTCCTTGAATCTTTGAATTTCCTGCCTGACACAAAACTTTGCATGGCTAGGTGAAGATGGCTAATTTTCACTTACTTTTGTTAGAAATCGAAATCAGGGTTGCTTTGTGCCAGGGAAGTTATGTCCTTGTGGCTAGAATCTTGGGCAGGGGGAAACTCCGATAGGTGGGCTCTCAGGTCCAGGAGGGCAGACATAATCAGAAATAAGCAAATCTCTTAGTGCACCAACCTAGGTAATTACCAGCTTACATCAATTGCTTTTATGGTGTGCACATGTACTCTAAAGAAATCATAGGTTATTTTATTAAAACACCACTTTTTTAAAGTGTTTGGGTAATTTTTGTGTAACCCAGCTCCTGGCAAAGGGCTGTCACAATAAGTGTATAAATATTTTGCATCCTCTTCAGGTAGTTTGCAGTGCCGCTGACTTGCATTTATTGCATTATAGGTTTGTGTATGTTTTACTTGATCTATAAATGAGTTTCATTGCTGTAAATCACTTTATATTTTGCAATGTAAGAAATATTGTATAGATGTTTAAATGATGAAAAATGTTGTGTTAACAACTATATTTAATGAAAACAAAGGCAATTTTAAACCTGTGGTTGTGTGTATTATTTTAAGTGTTTAGGATTTAGTTATCTGTAAGTACTTGTTCATGCACAAAGTAAAAAAGCTAGTTTGTTTGTAAACAAACAATAAAGAAAGAAAGAAAAAGAGAATTCGCCATTGTTTCACAAAAAAAAATCGGCATCCATCAATTACAGATTAAAATTTAATGTAAATAAAACCTGACATGGATTACATACATATCTAATTTCTTACTTTCCTCATCACTTTATATATGAAGGGGATAAAGTTACTAATATTATAAATATCAATTATATTATAATATATAATATATAACAATTATATATTAATTCATTTGTATGTAAGGCCAATATGAAATATTTGTAAATTCAAATATATTGCAACAAAATGTGCGATGTAAACCTGAGAAAGATCTTCCATGCATATCCCAGTGCATAAAGGTGAACTTCATCATCTGAATTTAGTAGACCCTCTTGCTCCAGGTTGCAAAATGTGGTGAATATACTGTAAAATCCAATTAGTAAACCTTACTTAAAGCATGCAAACCACTTGCCTTAAAAAAACAAGTAAATTGAAATGGGACTTTACAGATATGTTGCAAAATGGCACCTCTTTGAGGTAGACCGGGAACTCTTTCGGAAAACCAGAAGTGTGGAGGAGGACGGCATCACACAACATTTTCCCACTGATGTGGAAGGTTTTGAAAAAGAGGAAGGAGCCGGTATCCACCTGTAGGCCAGAATCTGTCTCGAATGGTCAGATACATTTATGAAAAGAATAAACTGCATGCAGAGATTCCCTCAGATGTGGTCAACACTTGTAATTTTCCTCTGAGCTTCACACCATCTGAAGCCTTTTGCACTGAATGTTCAGAGGTTACTCCACTAAGCGACCCTTTGATAATCACAGCAAAAGCCAGAATCCTGACCATGACTAATGTCATTGAAAGTTTGTTGTGTTTTCTTTAAGAAATTTAAACGTTTAATTAATGACATATTTAATGTCTTCAGATACTGTGACATGTTATTGGCCATGATGATCAGGGTCCTCCTTTTCATTTGTAGGCTGATTAACATTCCTCATTTTAGTGTTGTTCATTGTATAGGGTTGTGCTGTATAGCAGTGATAGACAAATGTATAACCTCTTTACCGGCACTTGATTTTGACAGGAATTTCAGCAAATGCTACAGATGTGGCATGATCTATTGATATCAGGAGTGGAGTGATGGTATTTATAATTTTGATGATCACATACTTTTGTTGGTACACTTGTGCCATTTTCTGCGCAACAGTCTTCAGGTAAGAACTATTTTGATTTAAATCTATTGAATAAAACAACAACAAACAATTTTTGCATGAATATGTATTGTAAAGTCTTAAAATGTGACATGTCTCATTGACAGACTCACCAGGCTGTGGGAAGTGCAATCAAGGTCTTGGAAAGGACCTCTGGTAAAGCATTTCCTTCAAAAAAAAAGGATCCTGCAGGCCTACTTAAGCTTTGAGGCACTGTCTGATCATACCTACACATTTTCATGTGTAACATGTGGTTACCATCCAGTGTCTGTAGTTATGGACCTTCATAAAAAGGGTGTTTCCCCCTTTTGTTGTCCACACATTTGTTGTTGTGTGTTTTGTTTTTGTTTGTTTGTTTGTTTAGTTTTAAAGTGCTATATTATTTCATGCTTACAGCATGTCCAGCTTGGGTTTCTAGTAATTGTTTTTTTTGTTGTTGTTTTTTTTCCCCAGTTAGCAGCATTGAGGAACCACCGGAGGATTTCAATGGGCATGTTAATGCTAAAAACATCTGGGAGTAGGTTTCTCTGGAAATGATCAGCCGTGGGTTAGTTCCAAGTGAGTATGATTGACACAGTGACTACCTTGATAGAGCTTGGACTGTATATTTAGCTTTCTTTAATGTTGTTTAATATTTTCTTATTCAAAGGCAACAAGGCAAACCCATTTGTGGTCCGTCCGAGCTACCATAAGTGGGCTCCATGGAGTGGTCCTCACACAAGAAGTGGGGATCATCTTCTGAATACAGAATATGAGAAGGTGCATTCCCCTTATAGTGTGAAGGAGGAATCTGAGATTACTGTCACAGAGGACCGGCTGACAGACGAGCTTCTAAAGCTCAAGGTATTTGACTCATTAAATCATTAATGATGACCTGTGCCAGATAATATATGTGTGTATTACTGAATTATGCTATGTGTTAAGTCAATGCTAATGTTCATTATAGATGGAGGCAGTACATTCCTTATGTAGGCAGTGTGGCATCGACCCCAAGGGTTCACGAATGGACTTGATCGGACGACTGCAGCAAGAAATGAAAAACAGAGCCAGCTATGACAAGGTGTTTTCACAGATCTGGGGAGCATCTGGTAAGTTATATTATAGTGCAGAGAGAGAACTAATAGTACAAATAGTTCTTTCTTTGCTGTAGTTTTAAATGGGCCTTTTGGTTGAAGTATAGTAGTGAATTTCTGTTATTTGTGTTTTTCTTTAACAGGTAGATGGGCTGTGGTCACCTGTCCTTGTGCTGCGGTGTATGCAGTAAAATTTAACATTAGAGCTGAGAGCCCACGGGACTTCACAGATCTTTTGTTTTCTGTGAAACATTTTCCAAATGTTACACTGTATGATTTTGCCAGAGGGTTGGCAACACACACAAACATAAGACGACGTGAAACCTTTCATCCTCATGGGGGCAGGCTGCTTGAACCCTCACAAGAAAATGTCGAACTCGCCAAATCTGGACAAATAAAAGTGAACTTGCCGTGGCTACTCACAAAAAAATCAGTGCCAGATAAAAATGGACACCCTCTAACTGAATCATCAGAACGTTATGTTCTTTATGATCGTTTCCATGAGGCTAATTCCAAGGACACCAGGGATATCTTGCGCAAGGTGGAACTGGTCCCTGAGTTGTGTGGTTGGTTTAATAGCCAGTGTGCTGAACAGCTCTTCTCTGGGATGAGGAAAAATAACCATTTTCTCAACATGATGACTCCTTCTTCACACATCTTTCTGATGCAAAACATCTTACGTCATTACAACAGCCATAGGAACTCCAAGACCATACAAAATATGAAGAAGAGACTGGGCATGGGAGTGGAAATAGTCTTAAATTCTTATGGTCAAACCATGTTGGGTATGTATTACACCCTCATTCTAAAATCTAAGTGGAATATGTTTGTCTAAATTAGCAGTATGGTGTTGTCTTTCATTAGCAGATGATTCTTCAGGTCTTTCAGGTCTTTCTCTGCTAATATAAACGTCATAAGCTGTGACCTGCAAATATGCAGAATACATTAAACGTAATCTCCACAAAATATGTAAAAATACAGTTATATACGATATTACAATTGATGTATCTAAAGCATCCACTAACCGTGTATTTCCACTCGCACGTAGCAAGCAGAGCGGTGTGGGCATTTTCAGTTCATCCCTATGGAAGCTGAGCTTAAACACTTGCACAATGCGTGTATGTTCAACTTCCATAGAAATGAATGGAAAACGCTCCGCTCCGCTCCACTTGCTACACTGTAGTGGAAATACGGCGTAAATTACCAGCCATGAGGACACCCCAAGCTGATGTACCAGGTGAAAGGTCATGTGAACCTGATGCACCATCTGCAGCTGAGGCACCAGCCCATGGTATGACTGCAGTATGCCGTTTTGTAGGCCTTCTTTTACATCTCCTTTTTAACCTACAACACTCATGTGTTTAGGACAGTAATGTTACCCTTCACTGGATGCTCTGCAGCTCAGTGGTTACCTTCAGCTGCCAAAAATGCTTGCTGTGGTTGTTGGTTGACACATTATTTTTTTCATAAATCTTGCAGGAGATACTCTAGGGTGCAGTTTTGTCTGTTGTGGACTAGCACATCTGGAGCACATAGGTGGTGGATCGGGTATCCTGGATTCACAGGTACATGCTAAACAGGGGGATCCAAGGTCCCTCTTAATTACAGTATTTCTGGATAATTATGGTTTGGGTCATAATTCTTGACCTGTTTAACATAAACACATAACATGTTACAGGTCTGCACAGACATTGTTTTGAACCATTATTTTTTATAAAAGTGGTCATGTGATCCTAATGATTAGGTTGCACAGCCATTTGTTGTACCTAATAAATAGCCTCTTGTCCTACAGCTTGATGATGATGATGTCTTGGATCCTACAAAATCAGCCACTGAGGTGTAGGAGTACTGGGCACGCACAATTTGACCAGATGGGACTTCCGAACTCTGGGATCAAATGAAGAGTTGGAAGCGAGAGTAAGTGGTTATAGCAATTCTGTGTGTTTGTATATGCATTTTTGTCTCGGATGTCAGTTGTTTATAACTCATCTTTTCTCTGTTATAGATTGCCAACTGCTGTTTGGTCTGTAAAAATATTTGGAAGTATTAAATGGAATGTGAAATTTGTTTTTAAAGGTTATATATTATGCACTATGCACTCTTTTCAGTGTGTCAAAAGTGACACCATCACTCTGTTCATCCTGTGCCATCTTTAAGAAAATAAGAATGTAGTGCCTTTCATGGCCTTCCCAATCAGACTCAGTCAAGTTTATTTTCTGCTGATGTTATTTCCATAGTAACACTGCACTGTTGAAGGCTTAAGCTAAACTTGCCAAATGTTGCATAGCACAGAAACAGCTGGTATAGAGTAGGTCAGAGTAGATCTAAGTGGTATTTTAAGACAACTTCACTTTTAAAGACACATTCTGGGGTCCTCAAAAACATATATTTACTTGTTTTTTAATTAACTTTTGTAACCTTTATATGTTTTCTGTTATTTTAAAATGTTGTGTTTTTAAACTAATTTTATATAAATTTTGTCCTATCAAGGAAAGAATGTCTGTGCAGTAGATGCTTATGTTGTTGCCACTTGGAAACCACCTCATCTTCAAGACCCATTTCAGAGTCTACCTTTAAGTACTTCTTTTTTTGTACCCATTACTACACATTGCTGCCTAATGTACTTAATGCCGTTTGTGTTATTACTTTTATAATGGCCTTTTTTGTGTTAGCTTTCTGATTTATATATGGGATGGGTGCTGTTGAGGTGATATTGAAGCAACAATTTGCCAAATTTGTATTCAGTCACAGTACCTTTGGTAAGTGGAAAAACAAATGACTGCATTGTTTTTGTTTATATTTTTGGTAACGCTTTAGATTACAACCCGCAAAGAACTACGTAAGTAAACTGAATTTACAGTGTATGTTTCTGTAATTATAGTGTACCTGTAAAGAATGTACATGTAGGTATACAGGAACAATATGTTATATTTGGGTAATAAGGGGATAACAAACCAGATATTCAACCTGCAAAGAACTACATAAGTATACTGAATTTACGGTGTACGTTTCTGTAATTATAGTGTACCTATTAAAGAACGTACATGTAGGTATACGGGAACAATATGTTACGTTTTGGTAATAGAGAGTAACAACCAGAAATACAACCTGCAAAGAACTGCGTAAGTAAACTAAAGTTACGGTGAATGTTTTGTATTTATATTGTACCTACGTGTAAGTATAAGGGAACAATAGGTTATGTTTGGGTAATAAGGGGGTAGCAAACAGATATCCTACAAATAATTTATAATGGATTAATTTAAAAAACTTAACAGGTACCTATTCTATTAAATCGTACGTTTGGTGTATCTATACGTAAGCTTTTTAAAATTACTGGGGAAATATACTCTTGTTCCATGTAGTTACAGGGTAAGTGTGACATCTGCGGGTTGTAAATTGAAGTGGTGATTGTTACCCTCTTGTTCAACGATGTTACAGGGTAGGTACGATACATATACACACAATCTGATATCCTTGACTCTGAAACTTTTATTTCAAAAACAACCTATTTCAAAATACATTTGCAATACTATTTATTCATGGGCTCCGTCCTCCTCGTATTTCAAAACAGATTAATAGCAGTTGCTATAGGAGATGCATAGGCTGCGAGTTCCTTTTCTTTCTTTTCTCCCCCTCATGAACACAAGCAAAAAAAAAAAAAAAAAGTAGAAAAAATAGCTCCTCTAGAATGCAAGTTCATGGGTTACTAAAAGTTGAAGGATCAAACAGCACGTACAGCAATAATGACAATAATCCATACAAACCCAATGGATTATTTAATGTCTATTGAAGCGAAACCTGGATAATTAAAAAAAATATTCATAATACTATTTTGAAACTATAGAAACACTTATTCTAATATTATAGGGTATATATGCCCTGCAATGCTACACAATCTTTACGTTTGGAGGAAAAATGGCTACCTTTTTGTAATAATACATAGGAATTACATTATACATATTGGCAATGTTTTTTGTTTTTTTTAAAAAGAAAATTAGTTTCTGCTATGATTTTATTTAGAACGTACCATGTAGGCTAGTACGTACCTTATCAAACCTTACCTTTTCAGCTGTTCTCAGAGTATAGAAATAATAAATGAAAAGGCATTTGTATGTCAGTGAATATAGTCTTGATTTGTGTTGTTACATTGTAAGTGGTGCTTGTTACCCCCTTGTTCTGTGTAGTTACAGGGTAAGTGTAAGTCTTGCGGTCTGTGCAATAAATATAAAATATGATATCCCTTGCTTTGTCACCTTTATTTTACAAACAAGCGATTTTTCAAAACACTTAATCAAACGTTGTCTTTTTTTTTTATAATACACTCAAACAACAAAATAGCACATTATTTTCTCCCCCCCTTTTTTTGGCTTCTCTTGCTTGACTTCTTCTTCCTTTTTCTGCTCTTCTTTTTCTTAACTTCCACTGAGGACTCTGATGGTGAGGAGCTGATGGAATCCCATGGGTCATGCTGCACTGAATTTTATATGTTAGAAAACATGAAAAAATATACATGCCATTAGCAAGCTACACCTTATATACATATATAAAGTATCTCACAAAAGTGAGTACACCCCTTACATTTCAGCAACCATTTCATTGTATCTTCTCAAGGGACAATACTATAGGAATGAAACTTGGATATATTGGAGTAGTCAATGTGCAGCTTGTATATCAGATTTACTGTCCCCTGAAAATGACTTAACATACAGCCATTATTGTCAAAATTGCTGGCAACAGAAGTGAGTACACCCTAAGTGATAGCAGCAGTATGTTGTTTAACAATGCAAAGCCACATGTCCTATTAATCATGTTTATATTTTTGTTTGCTTGACAGGACCATACAAAGTTGTGTACCTTGTATTAGAGCAGTTAAAATTTGAGTACTATTCTCTCATACTGACCAATGGATGTTCAACCTGGCATCTCATTTCAAAGTACTCTCTGAGGAGTGAATCTGGCTCACAAGAAAGCCCGCAAACAGTTTGCTGAAGACAACCTGTCCAAGAGCATGAATTACTGAAAACCATGTCCTGTGGTCTGATGAGACTATAAGATAAACTTGTTTGGCTCAGATGGTGTCCAGCATGTGTGGCGATGCCCTGGTGAGGAATACCAAGAAAATTGTGTCTTGCCTACAGTCAAGAATGGTGGTGGTAGCATCATGGTCTGTGGCTGCATGAGTGCTGCTGGTACTGGGGAGCTTCAGTTCATTGATGGAAACATGGATTCCATTATGAACTGTACATTCTGAAGCAGAACTTGACGCCTTCCCTCCAGACACTAGGCCGAACGGTAGTTTTCCAACATGATAACGACCCCAAACACACCACCAAGATGACAACTGCCTTGCTGAGGAAGCTGAAGATGAAGGTGATGGGGTGGCCAAGTATGTCTCCAGACCTGAACCCTATTAAGCACCTGTGGGGCATCCTTGAGCATAAGGGTTTTGTTTTTTAAGGGTTTTCACTTTTGTTGCCAGCTATTTTGAGAATAATGGCTGTATGTTGAGTAATTTTCAGGGTACAATAAATCTATAGTGATATTAAAGCTGCACACTGACTACTCTAAAATATATCCAAGTTTCATTTCGATAGTATTGCCCCTTGAGAAGATATACTAAAATGGTTGCTGAAATGTAAGGGTAGTAATCACTGATAACTCGAAATGCCACAATCCTGCACATCCATTGGTCTGCTAACCCACAGTATGTCAAATTCACCGTTCCAACATGGCAAACGCATCTACGTGCTTGGAGCGGTCAAATGGGGTATCTATACATATCGATAGCTTTATCTCATTTAGAAGGCTGCACCCTCCGGAGGGCGAATCCTCTGAAGGTAACATACTCAGTAGGATGTGTCCTCAACCTAGAAATAAACAAGACAGACTTCGTAGGACGTGCGGAAAAGGAAACAGGATTTATCACGTTGCTATACCAACACATTTAGAGCATCGTTGTGCTCTCAAATTACTTAAATGAAGGAAAATTATTTCTACATTTGGAAAGTAATTTGAACAAAAAAAAAAAAAAAAGATTTTACTTGTTTTATTTTGTACAATGTTTAAGGAGCTGCAGCATATCTGTTGGAGAAAAAAAATGAAGAACAAAGAAAGTTTATCCGTTTCTACCGGAGGCGATTTAAGGTAAAGCTGTAAACACCACATCTTCACTTGTGTGTACATCTGCCGGTGCTGGCATTTTTCAAATTTACAGTGATGCAAAGAATTGTGGGTTATCAGTAGTAGCAAAGGATACACCTCATGCATTCTTCAAATTGCTGTGAAAGAAGGTCACATTCGAAGGTCGCATCTGAAGTGTCCTATTTGCTTTTCTGAAATGAGACAGCTTCGATGACATATGCAGTCTTTGAATGCGACCTCCGGAGGGCGCAGCCTTCTAAATGAGACACAGCTTATGAGTTTTACAATTGCTGTAGCCATCTTTGTTGTGTGCAGTTACCATTGTTATTAGGGATATAATGGTACAAGATACTTCATCAGCAACTGTTTCTATGGGCCACAATACTTAAAGGAGAACTCCACTTCCAGAACAAAAATTTACAGATAATTTACTTAACCCCTTGTCATCCAAGATGCATGTCTTTCTTTCTTCAGTAGATAAGAAATTATGTTTTGTTGAGGAAAACATTTAAGGAATTATCTCCATATTTCAATGGTGCCCCCAAGTTTGAACTTTCAAAATGCAGTTTAAATGCAGCTTCAAATGACTCTAAACTATCCCAGCCGATAAAGAAGGATCTTGTTAGCAAAATGATCGGTAATTTTTTGAACAATTTGACAATTTATATAATTTTTAATCTCAAATGCTCATCTTGCCTAAGTCTAGTCTAATTTAGGAAATCATCTCTATATAATGGATTTCAATGGTGCCCCCAAGTTTAAACTTCCAAAATGCAGTTTAAATGCAGCTTCAAATGGCTCAAAAGATACCAGCTGATGAAGAAGGGTCTAATTTCAAAACAAATTGACAATTATAAACTTCCATCTCATTTTCTTCCCCAGCTTCAAATTCATCCTAAATCGCTGCAGAAGTAGCGACCCAGTGTTTACTAAATGAAAATGCAAAGTAGATCAAAATCCCTTTACAAAAAAAAAGGTAAAATAGCAATGTAGGGCGATTTTGACATTGAAGAAGAAAATGAGATGGGAGTTTTTCGACATACCTTAACTGTATTGACTGTATTGAACTGGAAAAAGATTTGTCCAAGTTTGTAATTGTCAATTTGTTTTGAAATTAAACATGAACATCTTGGATGACAAGGGGGTGAGTAAATTGTCTGTAAATTTTTGTTATGGAAGTGGACTTCTCCTTTAAGGCATCAGTCATATTTGTGATCAGCGAACCCTCAGGCGCAAGTTTACTGTGCGTCTGCAATGCTAGTTATGTGCATGCCCAGTATTGTGGCATCTTAGAATGGTCTTACTGTAAGTGACCCAGTTCAAAACACTTCTGTTAAGTCCTACGTCATACATCGCATCGTGATTTGAACTGCAAGAGTCGTTATGCATTCTTCGTAAGTGGCGGTCCCCCGGAAGCTGGATGTTTTGCTTTATGAGGTTTTAATATAGATAGTTTTCTTACACAAATGCACCAATTTGCATCAGAAGACCTTTTGTAACCCCGCAGAGCTGTGTGGAGCAGTTGTATTAAGGATAAATGGACTTTTTTGAGCTTCAAAATCTCATCTTCCATTCACACCCATTAAAAAGCTTGGAAGAGCCAGGATAAATTTTATTATAACTCAGATTATGTTCATCTCAAATAAGAAAGTTATATACACCTAGGGTGGCTTGATGGTAAGTAAATCATGGGGTAATTTTCAATTTGGGGTGAACTATTCCTTTATTTAGCTTATTGCAAAGCAAACATAGTTGTTCAGACAGCAACTGATAACAATAAAGCATGAAGGGACGTGGCACTGCAGAAGTATGGATTTGTGACATTGCAGATGGGACAGCAGACTTCATCTTTTCAATCCCCTTATTCAAAAAATCACACTCATCTTTAAGCAAGGTGATCTCTGCATTAAGAGCGGCAATCTTAGCTTTAAAAGAAAGAAAGAACAGTTAGAGGTTTAATTTCTCTACCTGCTCTACTCTAGGACTTATAATTTGACCACTTTCCTATTCTTCAAAACATGCGATTCAAGAACTAATCATTAATGGCACTGTACATTTTGATTAAATGTACATGATATGTCCAAACACAATTCAGCCGTTACATTGGAGCAAGTGTCTTGTACCTAATTTGTCAACAATCCTTTTGCATTATAAATGAATAGCAGAATTATATATGCATAATTACAAAGTTGTGAATGCATTGCATCATAGACTTTATTGAAGTAAATATAGCCCATCTATAGGTTGCACTATAAGGAACATAAGGGGGCCAAAAAGTTAGCCATTGCAGGTAACATAGCTTAGAATATGTTGAAAAAAAAAATTAATTGGAAAAAATCGTGCAATATTGTGAAAGGTACTTCCCGATTTTACACTTAAATGCGCTATCATCTTTGCCTGACACAGTGGTGGTCATGCTGCTACCACACGTGGCTTCAGTAGGGTTTTCATCCACGGTTCTGTACTTCGATGGTTTGAATACCTTTCTTTTGGGCCGATTCATCTTTGATTAAAAAAGGAACATCTGATAGAAACCACAAAGAAACAAACACTTACATGAACATAAAGGTAATAAAAACTGCCTACTGTTTATCTACCTTGCCGTTGTGGTGAGAAATTGAGTCCGCCCCGGAATCGGGTCCTCTTTAGGATCCCAGCGGTAATGCCTGATCATAAATGTTTTATATTTTTATAAAAATCAACATACATATAATACATCTAATAAAATGATGTAATTATACTATACAAACTAATTTAATAACGTATACATTTGTATCCACATATTATCCACAATAATTTTTTATGGAAAAAACGTATTTAAATGCTATATAGCACTATAATGTCTAATAAATAATGCACGAGTAAATCAATTTTTAAGTGGTTTTAATTGTCAATGTATATTCAGAAAACGAGAATAATTCACTATTTGTGTAAAACGCTGTTCTATTATGTTTTAAAGATATAATTCTACTATGCAATTTAAAAGACATGTATGGTCATTATAACGCATTTCTAACTATACGTAATTTTAGCGTAATTTTGCAGGAATTGTAATCAGGCGCTAAAAATAATACCCATTAGAAGTCAATTGAACCAATAAGATCACTCTGGGTCCTAATGGAGACCCGATTCCGGGTGGGGACTGGATTTCTCATGGCGCCGTCTTTGTGCTGTGTTGTACCTGAAGGACAGGGAATCGATTCCAAAAATAAACAGGCTTGTTGGACTTGAAGCGTCTTCGCACTTCGATCAGTGTATGACATCATCGTATCGCAAGAGCGATTAGACAGCATACGGGTCCATATGCTTTTGAATCGCTCTCGCTGTATTTTACTATTTAAAGTTCAAGCCTACTGATTCTCCGATTCAGAAGTGTTGTGAATCAAGAAGCTTCTCTGAAGCTCGGAATCGAAAAGCAGTACAATCGGATTTGCTCAAACGTTTGTGTAACAGTTTGTAAAGGTGCGTTCACACCATATCGGAATTCCCGTAATTACGAGATGTAAAAAGCGTTCACGTCCTCGTAGAACTTGTAATTACAACTTGTGAACTGTGAGTCTTCTGAGAGCTACGAACTGTACCACATGACCGCTGTACCACCTGACCAATGTAGGCTCGATTTAGGCGTTGATAGTTTTGCCATAGAAAAACACAATTGCGAGTCCGAGGACGCAAACAGCTCAGAGTAGAACGTCACGTGTTGCCATCTCGAAATTACATTAATTACGATATGGCGTGAACTCAGCATAATTACTTTATATCACAAGCACAGAAAACGTGTGGGTAAACCGGATTTTACATTGTTAATAGATGCAGGCCACTGTTACGATTTTAAACTGTACGTTAAACCGTATAACATTTATTTATATGCGCTAACATGTTTTGTTAATTTCTTTTTGCATTCGTTTTATTCTTGTTTATGTCCAAATCTACATCAAACCTCCAATCGCGAATGTTTACCAATGTTTATCTATCATCAATACATCTTTTAATTGTAGCTATTGTGTATCTTTCATATTTGGATTTTAGGCCCAGGACTGCCTCTACAAAATCTTGGTCATTCACTAAAATTTTTACTTGTTGACACATTTTTCAGGTAAGTGAGTTTCCTTCGCTGTTACTGTTTACTCATCTATTCAGTTTTTTTTCCACTAAAATAAATGGGGTTTTAAAACATATGAACATATGTTTATGATTAATTATATATATATATATATATATATATATATATATATATATATATATATATATTATATTATATTATTAT
>JAMKFB010000189.1:7101101-7153929 GCA_036247105.1 Cirrhinus mrigala
GTCACGGGTGGGAGCAAAGCGACAGACACAGTGGGCGGTGACGTCAGGCCTCGGAGAGGTTTTTTATTAAACAATATTAACAGAAAGTGTCCAAAAAAGGGAAAAAGTGTCCAAAATAAATGGGGGATCTGGTGTCCTCGACGTGAAGGGAATCCGTGAAGGAGGGGCAGTGTTCAGAAGGGAAGGGTCCAGGTAAGGGGCGGAGTCCGGCGGCCGCACTTGCTCCCCGCCGGGGTCCGCGGCAATATGACGGGTAGCGGCTTCCTTTAGCGGCGGCACTTCCTCAGGCGGGTGAGAAGGCCCGGCATCCTGGCCCGCAGCCATTTCCATGCGGCTCACGTCCGGACCGCGGGTCCGGCAGCTCGTCCATCACATCGGCGGCGCACGTCTCTCTACGCACCCTTCCTGGACCCACGAGGACACCAGCGTGCATGCACGGGGAAGAGACCGGTCTCCTGAGGAGAGGCGCGCTCGGCATTTTAACAGCGGCGGTGATGAGGCTTCATTCACATCAGGTGTGCCTCATCACACGCCGCCAGACCTGGATGTTTCGGCGCCCCTCCTCCTCCCACACGCCCACTCCCGTCGGGAGCCTGGTGAAGGTTTTCGATTACCGACGGGGTGAAGCTGATAGTTAGGGGGGGGGAGGCAGCCGACTCGTCACAATATATATATATATATATATATATATACATTATTAATTAATCATAAACATATGTTCATATGTTCTAAAACCCCATTTATTTTAGTGGAAAAAAAAACTGAATAGATGAGCAAACAATAACAGCGAAGGAAACTCACTTACCTGAAAAATGTGTCAGCAAGTAAGAATTTTAGTGAATGACCAAGATTTTGTAGAGGCAGTCCTGGGCCTAAAATCCAAATGTGAAAGATACACAATAGCTACAATTAAAAGATGTATTGATGATAGATAAACATTGGTAAACATTCGCGATTGGAGGTTTGATGTAGATTTGGACATAAACAAGAATAAAACGAATGCAAAAAGAAATTAACAAAACATGTTAACGCATATAAATAAATGTTATACGGTTTAACGTACAGTATAAAATCGTAACAGTGGCCTGCATCTATTAACAATGTAAAATCCGGTTTACCCACACGTTTTCTGTGCTTGTGATATAAAGCAATTATGCTGAGTTCACGCCATATCGTAATTAATGTAATTTCGAGATGGCAACACATGACGTTCTACTCGGAGCTGTTTGCGTCCTCGGACTCACAATTGTGCTTTTCTATGGCAACACTATCAACGCCTAAATCGAGCCTACGTTGGTCAGGTGGTACAGCGGTCATGTGGTACAGTTCGTAGCTCTCAGAAGACTCTCAGTTCACAAGTTGTAATTACAAGTTCTACGAGGACGTGAACGCTTTTTACATCTCGTAATTACGGGAATTCCGATATGGTGTGAACGCACCTTTACAAACTCTTACACAAATGTTTGAGCAAATGCGATTGTACTGCTGTTCGATTCCGAGCTTCAGAGAAGCTTCTTGATTCACAACACTTCTGAATCGGAGAATCAGTAGACTTGAACTTTAAATAGTAAAGTACAGCAAGAGCGATTCAAAAGCATACGGACCCGTATGCCGTCTAATCGCTCTTGCGATACGATAATGTCATACACTGATCGAAGTGCGAAGACGCTTCAAGTCCAACAAGCCTGTTTATTTTTGGAATCGATTCCCTTTCCTTCAGGTACAACACAGCACAAAGACGGCATCATGAGAAATCCAGTCCCCACCCAGAATCGGGTCTCCATTAGGACCCAGAGTGATCTTATTGGTTCAATTGACTTCTAATGGGTATTATTTTTAGCGCCTGATTACAATTCCTGCAAAATTACGTTAAAATTACGTATAGTTAGAAATGCGTTATAATGACCATTCATGTCTTTTAAATTGCATAGTAGAATTATGTCTTTAAAACATAATAGAACAGCGTTTTACACAAATTATTTATTATTCGCGTTTTCTGAATATACATTGACAATTAAAACCACTTAAAAATTGATTTACTCGTGCATTATTTATTAGACATTATAGTGCTATATAGCATTTAAATACGTTTTTTCCATAAAGAAATTATTGTGGATAATATGTGGATTATATGTGGATACAAATTTATACGTTATTGAATTAGTTTGTATAGTATAATTACATCGTTTTATTAGATGTATTATATGTATGTTGACTTTTATAAAAATATAAAACATTTATGATCAGGCATTACCGCTGGGATCCTAAAGAGGACCCGATTTCGGGGTGGACTCAATTTCTCACCACAACGGCAAGGTAGATAAACAGTAGGCAGTTTTTATTACCTTTATGTTCATGTAAGTGTTTGTTTCTTTGTGGTTTCTATCAGATGTTCCTTTTTTAATCAAAGATGAATCGGCCCAAAAGAAAGGTATTCAAACCATCGAAGTACAGAACCATGGATGAAAACCCTACTGAAGCCACGTGTGGTAGCAGCATGACCACCACTGTGTCAGGCAAAGATGATAGCGCATTTAAGTGTAAGATCGGGAAGTACCTTTCACAATATTGCACGATTTTTTCCAATTAATTTTTTTTTCAACATATTCTAAGCTAGTTACCTGCAATGGCTAACTTTTTGGCCCCCTTATGTTCCTCATAGTGCAACCTATAGATGGGCTATATTTACTTCAATAAAGTCTATGATGCAATGCATTCACAACTTTGTAATTATGCATATATAATTCTGCTATTCATTTATAATGCAAAAGGATTGTTGACAAATTAGGTACAAGACACTTGCTCCAATGTAACGGCTGAATTGTGTTTGGACATATCATGTACATTTAATCAAAATGTACAGTGCCATTGATGATTAGTTCTTGAATCGCATGTTTTGAAGAATAGGAAAGTGGTCAAATTATAAGTCCTAGAGTAGAGCAGGTAGAGAAATTAAACCTCTAACTGTTCTTTCTTTCTTTTAAAGCTAAGATTGCCGCTCTTAATGCAGAGATCACCTTGCTTAAAGATGAGTGTGATTTTTTTGAATAAGGGGATTGAAATGATGAAGTCTGCTGTCCCATCTGCAATGTCACAAATCCATACTTCTGCAATGCCATGTCCTTCAGGTTGGTTTCATGCTTTATTGTTATCAGTTGCTGTCTGAACAACTATGTTTGCTTTGCAATAAGCTAAATAAAGGAATAGTTCACCCCAAATTGAAAATTACCCCATGATTTACTTACCATCAAGCCATCCTAGATGTATATAACTTTCTTATTTGAGATGAACATAATCTGAGTTATAATAAAATTTATCCTGGCTCTTCCAAGCTTTTTAATGGGTGTGAATGGAAGATGAGATTTTGAAGCTCAAAAAAGTCCATCTATCCTTAATACAACTGCTCCACACAGCTCCGGGGGTTTACAAAAGGTCTTCTGATGCAAATTGGTGCATTTGTGTAAGAAAACTATCTATATTAAAACCTCATAAAGCAAAACATCCAGCTTCCGGGGGACCGCCACTTACGAAGAATGCATAACGACTCTTGCAGTTCAAATCACGATGCGATGTATGACGTAGGACTTAACAGAAGTGTTTTGAACTGGGTCACTTACAG
Organism: Cirrhinus mrigala; assembly: GCA_036247105.1. Lineage (NCBI taxonomy): Eukaryota > Metazoa > Chordata > Actinopteri > Cypriniformes > Cyprinidae > Cirrhinus > Cirrhinus mrigala. Next base: position 7,104,721 of record JAMKFB010000189.1, read on the forward strand.
TAAGAGCATTCTAAGATGCCACAATACTGGGCATGCACATAACTAGCATTGCAGACGCACAGTAAACTTGCGCCTGAGGGTTCGCTGATCACAAATATGACTGATGCCTTAAAGGAGAAGTCCACTTCCATAACAAAAATGTACAGATAATTTACTCACCCCCTTGTCATCCAAGATGTTCATGTCTTTCTTTCTTCAGTCGATAGAAATTATGTTTCTTGAGGAAAACATGTAGAAAATTATCTCTATATAATGGATTTCAATGGTGCCCCCAAGTTTAACTTCCAAAATGCAGTTTAAATGCAGCTTCAAATGGCTCAAAAGATACCAGCTGATGAAGAAGGGTCTAATTTCAAAACAAATTGACAATTACAAACTTTTTACCTCAAATCCTCATCTTGTCCAAGTCTGCGTGAACTCTGTTTTTTCCAGTTCAATACAGTCAATACAGTTAAGGTATGTCGAAAAACTCCCATCTCATTTTCTTCTTCAATGTCAAAATCGCCTTACATTGCTATTTTACCTTTTTTTTTGTAAAGGGATTTTGATCTACTTTGCATTTTCATTTAGTAAACACTGGGTCACTACTTCTTAAGTGATTTAGGATGAATTTGAAGCTGGGGAAGAAAATGAGATGGAAGTTTTGACATACCCTAACTGCATTAGCTGAAAAAAAAAAAAGAGTTCACGCAGACTTGGACAAGATGAGCATTTGAGTTAAAAATTTTATAATTGTCAATTTGTTTTGAAATTAGACCCTTCTTCATCAGCTGGTATCTTTTGAGCCATTTGAAGCTGCATTTAAACTGCATTTTGGAAGTTTAAACTTGGGGGCACCATTGAAATCCATTATATAGAGATGATTTCCTAAATTAGACTAGACTTAGGCAAGATGAGCATTTGAGATTAAAAATTATTTAAATTGTCAAATTGTTTAAAAAATCACCGATCGTTTTGCTAAACAAGATCCTTCTTTATCGGCTGGGATAGTTTAGAGTCATTTGAAGCTGCATTTAAACTGCATTTTGAAAGTTCAAACTTGGGGGCACCATTGAAATATGGAGATAATTTCTTAAATGTTTTCCTCAACAAAACATAATTTCTTATTTACTGAAGAAAGAAAGACATGCATCTTGGATGACAAGGGGTTAAGTAAATTATCTGTAAATTTTGGTTCTGGAAGTGGAGTTCTCCTTTAAGTATTGTGGCCCATAGAAACAGTTGCTAATGAAGTATCTTGTACCATTATATCCCTAATAACAATGGTAACTGCACACAACAAAGATGGCTACAGCAATTGTAAAACTCATAAGCTGTGTCTCATTTAGAAGGCTGCGCCCTCTGGAGGTCGCATTCAAAGACTGCATATGTCATCAAGGTCTTATTTCAGAAAAGCAAATAGGACACTTCAGATGCGACCTTCGAATGTGACCTTCTTTCACAGCAATTTGAAGAATGCATGAGGTGTATCCTTTGCTACTACTGATAACCCACAATTCTTTGCGTCACTGTAAACAACTGTCGTTAATTTGAAAAATGCCAGCGCCGGCAGATGTACACACAAGTGAAGATGTGGTGTTTACAGCTTTACCTTAACTCGCCTCCGGTAGAAACGGATAAACTTTGTTCTTTGTTCTTCATTTTTTTCTCCAACAGATATGCTGCAGCTCCTTAAACATTGTACAAAATAAAACAAGTAAAATCTTTTTTTTTTTTTGTTCAAATTACTTTCCAAATGTAGAAATAATTTTCCTTCATTTAAGTAATTTGAGAGCACAACGATGCTCTAAATGTGTTGGCATAGCAACGTGATAAATCCTGTTTCCTTTTCCGCACGTCCTACGAAGTCTGTCTTGTTTATTTCTAGGTTGAGGACACATCCTACTGAGTATGTAACCTTCAGAGGATTCGCCCTCCGGAGGGTGCAGCCTTCTAAATGAGATAAAGCTATTGATATGTATAGATACCCCATTTGACCGCTTCAAGCACGTAGATGCGTTTGCCATGTTGGAACAGTGAATTTGACATCATTCACCATACTGTGGGTTAGCAGACCAATGGATGTGCAGGATTGTGGCATTTTGAATTATCAGTGATTACAGCCCTTACACTCTAAAAACAAATGGTGCTATATAGCACTAAAAGTGGTTCTTTGGCTCGTAATCATAGGGGAACCACTTTTAGTGCTATATAGCACCTATTTTAAAAGGTGCTATATGGCACCTTTGTCAAATGGTTCTATGTAGAACCATCAGATGTACCATACACAGCAAAATCCCCAGTGTTAATTTAACGCTCTGAGGCCCCGTTTACAGGAAGGGAAGACGCAGATATTTCCCTGCGGTTTGGCCTCTCATTTACACGAAAACCCCGTTTTTATCACAGAAAACGATTATTTCTAAAAACTCCGGCCAAAGTGGAGATTTCTGATAACGCCGGTTATGTGTTGCCGTGTCAACTGGGAGAAACGGGGTTTTAGGTTCTCAAACGTCACATTATGTGCCAGAAAATGCTTAACGTCATGTGAGCGCCCTATTTACAGTTTGTTTGGCTACGGATCAACGTCGATTCTGAGGATTTTGATTGGCTTGCATGGCTTTATTCTTTTCCCTATACTGCCGCCCATAGGTTTGGCATAGTTATTATGGCGCTCAACGGTGTATTTATGCGGGTTGATATAAATGACAAGTTTTTTGAAAACAATGTTGTGTGCACAATGTTATTATTGAAAACGGAGGGGAGGAAATATTTGTTTCTCTAAATACCCGGCTATGTGTAAATGTGGCCTGAGTGTGGACACATATAAACACTGAAGCAGCGTTGAAGGTAATGAGATAATTAGGTGATTAACAAAGTGATGATTGATCATTATTGAAGACACCTGATGTTAATAAGCAGAATCACCAAAGGAGAAAACCAAAATTTTTAAGCAACCATTATAGTGGTCAATGTTTGCATTAGTTGGGCTCTTGACCCTTAAATTTATAATACTAGATTTTGTTTGGTTGCTGTATTTGAGTTGAAACAGCCAGACAAGCCAAAAGCTCAAATCACCAGGTGATTATGTTTTAACATATTCATTGTTTGATGTAAATCACCTAGTGTCTAATCTCTAAGTTAGGTTGTTTTTTTTTTTTTTTTGCTTATTGTAATAGCCTTGACAATCCACAGAAGATCCAGCACTTCCTTTCCTTTTTGGAAAGATTTTTTTACAACTTGTTTAAAAAAAAAAAAAAGTATTTCACCTAGGCACACATAGACATCAAGAACCAGCCCATGAATCTCAACAATGGTGACAAACGGCATATTCAGATAAACAGATCAACTCTGAACTCTCATAATTTATTCATGCCGCAATGCATGATGGGAGTCATGGATGAGTTCTGATTGGCTACAACACGCTTTTTGATGGTCACCGTTGTTGTGATTCTCACACTGATTCTTCATGTCTGTGTGTCTAAATTAAGATAAACTTTTTTTCATCATCTGTCTGATTATATCAAAACTGATTGATCTTTTGTTCACAGTTTTCTTTTTGTAATCTGTAAGGAAATTCTATGTCAAATACTCAAGTCTCTATATGATGATTAAGTCAAGCACAGTCAATGCCATCTTATTGACTTTTGCTCTTCGCTTGTCTGGCTGTTATAACTCAGTAATTGCAGCCAAACAAGACCTAATATTGATGATTTAAGGGTCAAGAGCCTAACTAATGCAAACACTGACCACTATAATGGTTGCTTAAAAATTTTGGTTTTCTCCTTTGGTGATTCTGCTTATTAACATCAGGTGTCTTCAATAATGATCAATCATCACTTCGTTAATCACCTAATTATCTCGTTAACTTCAACACTGCTTCAGTGTTTATATGTGTCCACACTCAGAATGTTAAATTAACACTGGGGATTTTGCTGTGTATAGCATTTTATTACTTCAACAAAAATGGTGCTTAATAGAAACAATCATAGGGGCTTGTATTATTACAATAGTAGTAAATATATTTATTACAATGGCAAAATGTCTTGAATCACTTTTATGCTTTTCTAAGGTCAAAAGGTCTTATGTGGGAAATATTTCCTTATGGGGGCCTTAGGGGCAAAAAGATCTTCAGGAAATACACTGTATGTTAATGTTGTTTTTAATCCTTTCCCCAACTGAAGAGTTTAAGAGAGAGTTAGAGATCCTTATTCAGAGGCTTAACAGGTTCTTTGTATGGCAGTGGTGCTATATAGCACCTTAACGACCCCAAAGAACCACTGAAGAACCGCTGAAGAACCAGACAGGGGCTTGACCGGTTCTTTATACACTAACGGTGCTATATAGCACCACAATCACACCAAAGAACCGCTGAAGAACCGCTGAAGCACCATTTTTTTTCTGTGTGTACATTTCAGCAACCATTTTAGTATATCTTTTCAAGGGGCAATACTATCGAAATGAAACTTGGATATATTTTAGAGTAGTCAGTGTGCAGCTTTAATATCACTATAGATTTATTGTACCCTGAAAATTACTCAACATACAGCCATTATTGTCAAAATAGCTGGCAACAAAAGTGAAAACCCTTAAAAAACAAAACCCTTATGCTCGAGGATGCCCCACAGGTGCTTAATAGGGTTCAGGTCTGGAGACATACTTGGCCACCCCATCACCTTCACCTTCCTCAGCAAGGCAGTTGTCATCTTGGTGGTGTGTTTGGGGTCGTTATCATGTTGGAAACCTGCCGTTCGGCCTAGTGTCTGGAGGGAAGGCATCATGTTCTGCTTCAGAATGTACAGTACATAATGGAATCCATGTTTCCCTCAATGAACTGCAGCTCCCCAGTACCAGCAGCACTTATGCAGCCCCAGACCATGATGCTACCACCACCATGCTTGACTGTAGGAGAGACACAATTTTCTTGGTACTCCTCACCAGGGCATCACCACACATGCTGGACACCATCTGAGCCAAACAAGTTTATCTTATAGTCTCATCAGACCACAGGACATGGTTTTCAGCAATTCATGCTCTTGGACAGGTTGTCTTCAGCAAACTGTTTGCGGGCTTTCTTGTGAGCCAGATTCACTCCTCAGAGAGTACTTTGCAATGAGATGCCAGGTTGAACATCCATTGGTCAGTATGAGAGAATAGTACTCAAATTTTAACTGCTCTAATACAAGATACACAACTTTGTATGGTCCTGTCAAGCAAACAAAAACATAAACATGATTAATAGGACATGTGGCTTTGCATTGTTAAACAACATACTGCTGCTATCACTTAGGGTGTACTCACTTCTGTTGCCAGCAATTTTGACAATAATGGCTGTATGTTAAGTCATTTTCAGGGGACAGTAAATCTGATATACAAACTGCACATTGACTACTCCAATATATCCAAGTTTCATTTCTATAGTATTGTCCCTTGAGAAGATACACTAAAATGGTTGCTGAAATGTGAAGGGTGTACTCACCTTTGTGAGATACTTTATATATATATAAGGTGTAGCTTGCTAATGGCATGTATATTTTTTCATGTTTTCTAACATATAAAATTCAGTGCAGCAAGACCCATGGGATTCCATCAGCTCCTCACCATCAGAGTCCTCAGTGGAAGTTAAGAAAAAGAAGAGCAGAAAAAGGAAGAAGAAGTCAAGCAAGAGAAGCCAAAAAAAGGGGGGGGGGGGGGGGAAATAATGTGCTATTTTGTTGTTTGAGTGTATTATAAAAAAAAGACAATGTTTGATTAAGTGTTTTGAAAAATCACTTGTTTGTAAAATAAAGGTGACAAAGTAAGGGATATCATATTTTATATTTATTGCACAGACCGCAAGACTTACACTTACCCTGTAACTACACAGAACAAGGGGGTAACAAGCACCACTTACAATGTAACAACACAAATCAAGACTATATTCACTGACATACAAATGCCTTTTCATTTATTATTTCTATACTCTGAGAACAGCTGAAAAGGTAAGGTTTGATAAGGTACGTACTAGCCTACATGGTACGTTCTAAATAAAATCATAGCAGAAACTAATTTTCTTTTAAAAAAAAACAAAAAACATTGCCAATATTTATAATGTAATTCCTATGTATTATTACAAAAAGGTAGCCATTTTTCCTCCAAACGTAAAGATTGTGTAGCATAGCAGGGCATATATACCCTATAATATTAGAATAAGTGTTTCTATAGTTTCAAAATAGTAATTATGAATATTTTTTTAATTATCCAGGTTTCGCTTCAATAGACATTAATCCATTGGGTTTGTATGGATTATTGTCGTTATTGCTGTACGTGCTGTTTGATCCTTCAACTTTTAGTAACCCATGAACTTGCATTCTAGAGGAGCTATTTTTCCTACTTTTTTTTTTTTTTTTTTTTGCTTGTGTTCATGAGGGGGAGAAAAGAAAGAAAAGGAACTCGTAGCCTATGCATCTCTTATAGCAACTGCTATTAATCTGTTTTGAAATACGAGGAGGACGGAGCCCATGAATAAATAGTATTGCAAATGTATTTTGAAATAGGTTGTTTTTGAAATAAAAGTTTCAGAGTCAAGGATATCAGATTGTGTGTATATGTATCGTACCTACCCTCACTGTAAAAAACAACCTATAGAATCTACTCAATATAATGGGGTAAACTGATGTAACAATTTGCATTTAGTTTGTTTGAGTAGATTCTATCCTATATATTTGAGTAAAGAATACCTGAATTTAACAGCTATGACAATCTAAAAAAAAAGTAGATAAAGTCTACACAGCAAAAAGCCTAGTGTTAAATGAACTCTCGCGGGAGTTTATTTGAGTGTTAAAATGAACACTGAAGCAGTGTCAAAGTTAATGAGGTAATTAAGTGATTCATTGAGTGATGATTGAAAATTATTGAAGACACCAAAATGTTTACGTCACCATTATAGTGGTCAGTGTTAGCATTAGTTGGGCTCTTGACCCGTAGCTCTTTAACATTAGCTTTTGTTCAACTGTTTAGTTAAACTAGCCAGACAAGCCAAAGAGCAAAAGTCATGCAGTGGTGATAATTCTGTTTTAAAATAAACTTAATTTGAGCCACTGAAACCATTTAGAGTTCTATATCCTTTATTTATTACAACTGCCTTGTGGTTTCACAGCAGCAAAAAATGATAAAGCCTGAATTATTTTTTTTACAATTTTGAATGGACGTCTTACAAGCTCCTCCGATCAAAAAAAAAAAAAACTTTCAAAAGCTGTTCTTTTAGGCACACACAGACATCATGAATGAGCATATGAATCTCAAAAATGGTGACAAACAGCATATTCAGAAACAGATCAACTCTAAACATCATGGAAATCATCAGCTCATAATTTATTCATGCCACAATGCATGATGGGAGATATGGATGAGTTTTGATTGGCTACAACATATGTTTTTGTTGGTCACCATTGTTGTGATTCTCATGCTGATTGTTGATGTCTGTGTGTCTAAATCTAAAAAACGTTTATATTTTTTCCGGTCAAATAAATTTCAGAAACACCTGTCTGATTAAACCAACATAAACAAAATACAACTCACTTATTCTGATCGCTACTTCATGACTTTGTCAAAGCATATTCAAAACCACAAAATCTCATTTCTTCTGGTTTGTCTGACTCTTATAACTCAATTACAACACCCAAACAAAATCTAATATTAAGAAGTTACTGGTAAAGAGCTAAACTAATGCTAACACTGACCACTTTAATGGTGAGTTACAAAATTAGATTTTCTCCTTTTGGTGATTCTGCTTATTAACATCAGGCGTCTTTAATAATTTTAATACTCTTGAGTATGGACTCAAACTCCCGGGAGAGTTCATTTAACACTGGGCTTTTTGCTGTGTAGACTTTACCTACTTTTTTTTAGTTTGCTGATAAATTCAGGTATTCTTTACTCAGACATATAGGATAGAATCTACCCAAACAAACTAAATGCAAATTGTTACATCAGTTTACCCCAACTGCAGTTCTTTGCAGGTTGTATATCTGGTTGTTACTCTCTATTACCAAAACGTAACATATTGTTCCCGTATACCTACATGTACGTTCTTTAATAGGTACACTATAATTACAGAAACGTACACCGTAAATTCAGTATACTTACGTAGTTCTTTGCGGGTTGTAATCTAAAGCGTTACCAAAAATATAAACAAAAACAATGCAGTCATTTGTTTTTCCACTTACCAAAGGTACTGTGACTGAATACAAATTTGGCAAATTGTTGCTTCAATATCACCTCAACAGCACCCATCCCATAAATAAATCAGAAAGCTAACACAAAAAAGGCCATTATAAAAGTAATAACACAAACGGCATTATGGACATTAGGCAGCAATGTGTAGTAATGGGTACAAAAAAAGAAGTACTTACAGGTAGACTCTGAAATGAGTCTTGGAGATGAGGTGGTTGCCAAGTGGCAACAACATAAGCATCTACTGCACAGACATTCTTTCCTTGATAGGACAAAATTTACATAAAATGAGTTTAAAAACACAAAATTTTAAAATAACAGAAAACATATAAAGGTTACAAGTTAATTAAAGTGAAGGTGTCTTAAAATATCACTTAGATCTACTCTGACCCTATTTGTGTCCTGTTCTATACCAGCTGTTTCTGTGCTATGCAACATTTGGCAAGTTTAGCTTAAGCCTTCAACAGTGCAGTGTTACTATGGAAATAACCTCAGCAGAAAACAAACTTGACTGAGTCTGATTGGGAAGGCCATGAAAGGCGCATCTTAAAGATGGCATCTTAAAGATGGCACAGGATGAACAGAGTGATGGTGTCACTTTTGACACACTGAAAAGAGTGCATAGTGCATAATATATAACCTTTAAAAACAAATTTCACATTCCATTTAATACTTCCAAATATTTTTACAGACCAAACAGCAGTTGGCAATCTATAACAGAGAAAAGATGAGTTATAAACAACTGACATCCGAGACAAAAATGCATATACAAACACACAGAATTGCTATAACCACTTACTCTTACTTCCAACTCTTCATTTGATCCCAGAGTTCGGAAGTCCCATCTGGTCAAATTGTGCGTGCCCAGTACTCCCACCACCTCAGTGACTGATTTTGTAGGATCCAAGACATCATCAAGCTGTAGGACAAGAGGTTATTTATTAGGTACAACAAATGGCTGTGCAACCTAATCATTAGGATCACATGACCATTTTTATAAAAAATAATGGTTCAAAACAATGTCTGTGCAAACCTGTAACATGTTATGTGTTTATGTTAAACAGGTCAAGAATTATGACCCAAACCATAATTATCCAGAAATACTGTAATTAAGAGGGACCTTGGATCCCCCTGTTTAGCATGTACCTGTGAATCCAGGATGCTCGATCCACCACCTATGTGCTCCAGATGTGCTAGTCCACAACAGACAAAACTGCACCCTAGAGTATCTCCTGCAAGATTTATGAAAAAAATAATGTGTCAACCAACAACCACAGCAAGCATTTTTGGCAGCTGAAGGTAACCACTGAGCTGCAGAGCATCCAGTGAAAAGTAACATTACTGTCCTAAACACATGAGTGTTGTAGGTTAAAAAGGAGATGTAAAGGAAGGCCTACAAAACGGCATACTGCAGTCATACCATGGGCTGGTGCCTCAGCTGCAGATGGTGCATCAGCTTCACATGACCTTTCACATGGTACATCAGCTTGGGGTGTCCTCATGGCTGGTAATTTACGCCGTATTTCCACTACAGTGTAGCGAGTGGAGCGGTGCGGAGCGTTTTCCATTCATTTCTATGGAAGTTGAACATACAAGCATTGTGCAAGCGTTTAAGCTCAGCTTCCATAGGGATGAACTGAAAATGCCCACACCGCTCTGCTTGCTACGTGCGAGTGGAAATACACGGTTAGTGGATGCTTTAGATACATCAATTGTAATAATGTATATAACTATATTTTTACATATTTTGTGGAGATTACGTTTAATGTATTCTGCATATTTGCAGGTCACAGCTTATGATGTTTATATTAGCAGAGAAAGACCTGAAAGACCTGAAGAATCATCTGCTAATGAAAGACAACACCATACTGCTAATTTAGACAAACATATTCCACTTAGACTTTAGAATGAGGATGTAATACATACCCAACATGGTTTGACCATAAGAATTTAAGACTATTTCCACTCCCATGCCCAGTCTCTTCTTCATATTTTCTATGGTCTTGGAGTTCCTGTGGCTGTTGTAATGATGTAAGGTGTTTTGCATCAGAAAGATGTGTGAAGAAGGAGTCATCATGTTGAGAAAATGGTTATTTTTCCTCATCCCAGAGAAGAGCTGTTCAGCACACTGGCTGTTAAGCCAACCACACAACTCAGGGACCAGTTCCACCTTGCGCAAGATATCCCTGGTGTCCTTGGAATTAGCCTCATGGAAATGATCATAAAGAACATAATGTTCTGATGATTCAGTTAGAGGGTGTCCATTTTCATCTGGCACTGATTTTTTTGTGAGTAGCCACGCCAAGTTCACTTTTATTTGTCCAGATTTGGCGAGTTCGACATTTTCTTGTGAGGGTTCAAGCAGCCTGCCCCCATGAGGATGAAAGGTTTCACGTCGTCTTATGTTTGTGTGTGTTGCCAACCCTCTGGCAAAATCATACAGGGTAACATTTGGAAAATGTTTCATAGAAAACAAAAGATCTGTGAAGTCCCGTGGGCTCTCAGCTCTAATGTTAAATTTTACTGCATACACCACAGCACAAGGACAGGTGACCACAGCCCATCTACCTGTTAAAGAAAAACACAAATAACAGAAATTCACTACTATACTTCAACCAAAAGGCCCATTTAAAACTACAGCAAAGAAAGAACTATTTGTACTATTAGTTCTCTCTCTGCACTATAATATAACTTACCAGATGCTCCCCAGATCTGCAAAAACACCTTGTCATAGCTGGCTCTGTTTTTCATTTCTTGCTGCAGTCGTCCAATCAAGTCCATTCGTGAACCCTTGGGGTCGATGCCACACTGCCTACATAAGGAACGTACTGCCTCCATCTATAATGAACATTAGCATTGACTTAACACATAGCATAATTCAGTAATACACACATATATTATCTGGCACAGCTCGTCATTAATGATTTAATGAGTCAAATGCCTTGAGCTTTAGAATCTCGTCTGTCAGCCAGTCCTCTGTGACAGTAATCTCAGATTCCTCCTTCACACTATAAGGGGAATGCACCTTCTCATATTCTGTATTCAGAAGATAATTCCGCTTCTTGTGTGAGGACCACTCCATGGAGCCCAGTTATGGTAGCTCGGACGGACCACAAATGGGTTTGCCTTGTTGCCTTTGAATAAGAAAATATTAAACAACATTAAAGAAAGCTAAATATACAATCCAAGCTCTATCAAGGTAGTCACTGTGTCAATCATACTCACTTGGAACTAACCCATGGCTGATCATTTCCAGAGAAACCTGCTTCCAGACGTTTTTAGCATTAACATGCACATTGAAATCCTCCGGTGGTTCCTCAATGCTGCTAACTGGGGGAAAAAAAAAACAACAAAAAAAACAATTACTAGAAACCCAAGCTGGACATGCTGTAAGCATGAAATAATATAGGACTTTAAAACCAAACAAACAAACCAACAAACAAAAAAACAAAACTGAGTCTGTGAGTCTGTCAATGAGACATGTCACATTTTAAGACTTTACAATACATATTCATGCAAAAATTGTTTGTTGTTGTTTTATTCAACACGTTTAAACCAAAATAGTTCTTACCTGAAGACTGTTGCGCAGAAAATGGCACAAGTGTACCGACAAAAGTATGTGATCATCAAAATTATAAATACCATCACTCATCTCCTGATATCAATAGATCATGCCACATCTGTAGCACTCTTTGCTGTACATTTGCTGAAATTCCTGTCAAAAACAAGTGCCGGTAAAGAGGTTATACATTTGTCTATCACGGCTATACAGCACAACCCTATACAATGAACAAAACTAAAATGAGTGCATGGAGATGTTAATCAGCCTACAAATGAAAAGGAGGACCCTGATAATCATGGCCAATAACATGTCACAGTATATGAAGACATTAAGAAATTAAACGTTTAATTAATGACATATTTAAAGAAAACACAACAAACTTTCAATGACATTAGTCATGGTCAGGATTATGGCTTGTGCTGTGATTATCAAAGGGTCGCTTAGTGGAGTAACCTCTGAACATTCAGTGCAAAAGGCTTCAGATGGTGTGAAGCTCCAAAATGAAAATTACAAGTGTTGACCACATCTGAGGGAATCTCTGCATGCAGTTTTTTATTTTCATAAATGTATCTGACCATTCGCGACAGATTCTGGCCTTCAGGTGGATACCGGACTCCTTCCTCTTTTTCAAAACCTTCCAGATTAGTGGGAAAATGTTGTGTGATGCCGTCCTCCTCCACACTTCTGGTTTTCCGAAAGAGTTCCCGGTCTACCTCAAAGAGGTGCCATTTTGCAACATATCTGTAAAGTCCCATTTCAATTTACTTGTTTTTTTAAGGCAAGTGGTTTGCATGCTTTAAGTAAGGTTTACTAATTGGATTTTACAGTATATTCACCACATTTTGCAACCTGGAGCAAGAGGGTCTACTAAATCTAGATGATGAAGTTCACCTTTATGCACTGGGATATGCATGGAAGATCTTTCTCAGGTTTACATTGCACATTTTGTTGTAATATATTTGAATTTACAAATATTTCATATTGGCAGGGCACCTTACATACAAATGAAAGATATTCGTGCTGACTTGCATAGCATGCATATTTCATAGAAAAGTATGTATAATTGATATTGATAATATTAGTAACTTTATCCCCTTTATATATAAAGTGATGAGGAAAGTAATAAATTAGATATGTGTGTAATCTATGTCAGGTTTTATTTACAATAAATTTTAATTTGTAATTGATGGATGCCGATTTTTGTGTGAAACAACGGCAAATTCTCTTTTTCTTTCTTTCTTTATTGTTCGTTTACAAACAAACTAGCTTTTTTACTTTGTGCATGAACAAGTACTTACAGATAACTAAATCCTAAACACTTAAAATAATACACACAACCACGGGTTTAAAATTGCCTTTGTTTTCATTAAATATAGTGGATATTTTGCATCCTCTTCAGGTAGTTCGCAGTGCCGCTGACTTGCATTTATTGCATTATAGGTTTGTGTATGTTTTACTTGATCTATAAATGAGTTTCTTTGCTGTAAATCACTTTATATTTTGCAATGTAAGAAATATTGTATAGATGTTTAAATGATGAAAAATGTTGTGTTAACAACACTCATTGTGACAGCCCTTTGCCAGGAGCTGGGTTACACAAAAACTACCCAAACACCAAACATTTAAAAAAGTGGTGTTTTAATAAAATAACCTATGATTTCTTTAGAGTACATGTGCACACTATAAAAGCAATTGATGTAAGCTGGTAATTACCTAAGTTGGTGCACTAAGAAATTTGCTTATTTCTGATTATGTCTGCCCTCCTGGACCTGAGAGCCCACCTATCGGAGTTTCCCCATGCCCAAGATTCTAGCCACAAGGACATAACTTCCCTGGCACAAAGCAACCCTGATTTCGATTTCTAACAATAGTAAGCGAAAATTAGCCATCTTGACCTAGCCATGCAAAGTTTTGTGTTAGGCAGGAAATTCAAAGATTCAAGGAGCAGCTGTCACAGAGCATAAACGAAGAGACTCCCTTTGACTTTTGGGCTGTACATGGCTCTACATTATCAATATCTAAAACACCTGGCCCAAGACCTTCTTGCGGTATCCACATTTGAGGCATTTGCTGAGAGAGTTTTCAGTATCGCAGCTGACCTGAGTCAAGGCCGTCAGAATCAAGCCAGATTGATCTTGGAAAGAAGCCCTTTCCTTAAAATGAACCACTGTCAGTAGCCTGCCAAAAGGCTCATAGTTGTTACAACTACTGATAACATACTATGTCTGTTTTTATGTTTTAAAATGTCCCCTCTGTGCCGATGTTAGGACATGTTTATTTTGTAGGCTTTTATGCACTTTCAACATTTTTTATTTGTAGGTAGCTAAAGAATTTAAAGCATTGATGTAATAGGTTTATAAACAAAATGTATATGTTGCTTCTTTCCACTACATGAAGTTTTTGTCCTCTGCTGCCAATCAAAAAACTTTACTGATACTTATTCAGTAAACCATAAAAGTCAGTAAGGCTGTAATTTTTTGTTTAAGACTCCAAATTTTATTTTGCCTCCAAATGCGTACACACTTGATTGTTATTACACAGTAAATACTGTACTGGAATTGAACAATGTTGAACAACAGTTTTACATACTGTTCTCGTGAATACATTGACAAACAAAGGTATGTTAGGATGATATAGGTGGATCTCAATAAATTAGAATGTCGTGGAAAAGTTTCAGTAATTCAACTCAAATTGTGAGACTTGTGTATTAAATAAATTCAATGCACACAAACTAAAATAGTTTGGTTCTTTTAATTGTGATGATTTTGGCTCACATTTAACAAAAACCCACCAATTCAATCTCAACAAATTAGAATACTTCATAAGACCAATAAAAAAAAAAAAACATTTTTAGTGAATTGTTGGCCTTCAGGAAAGTATGTTTATTTACTGTATATGTACTCAATACTTGGTAGGGACTCCTTTTGCTTTAATTACTGCCTCAATTCGGCGTGGTGGCATGGAGGTGATCAGTCTGTGGTACTGCTGAGGTGGTATGGAAGCCCAGGTTTCTTTGACAGTGGCCTTCAGCTCATCTGCAATTTTGGTCTCATTTCTCATTTTCCTCTCGATTCATTTCCATAGATTCTCAATGGGGTTCAGGTCAGGCTTGTTGGCTGGCCAGTCAAGCACAGTAATATCATGGTCAGCAAACCACTTGGAAGTGGGCAGGTGCTAAAGTCCTGCTGAAAAAGGAAATCAGCATCTCCATAAAGCTTGTCAGCAGATGGAAGCATAAAGTGCTCCAAAATATCCTGGTAGCAGCTGCAGTGACTTTGGACTTGATATAACAATACCAGCAGACATCACAGCACCCCAAATCATCACTGACTTCAGAAACTTCACACTGGACTTCAAGCAGCTTGGATTCTGTGCCTCTCCAGTCTTTCTCCAGACTCTGGGACCATGATTTCAAAATGAAATCATGAATCTGAAAAGAGGACTTTGGATCACTGAGCAACAGTCAAGTTCATTTTCTTATTAAGATGCTTCTGATGTTGTTTCTGTTTCAGAAGTGGCTTGGTAGCCCTTTTCCTGAAGACGTCTGAGCAGGGTGACTCTTGATGCGCTGACTCCGGCTTCAGTCCACTCCTTGTGAAGCTCTTCCAAGTGTTTGAATCGGCTTTACTTGACAGTATTCTCAAGCTTGTGGTCATCCCTGTTGCATGTGCACATTTTCCTACCCAATTTCTTCTTTCCAGTCAACTTTGCATTTAATATGCTTTCATACAACACTCTGTAAACAGCCACCCCTTTCAGTAATGACCTTCTGTGACTTATCCTCTTTGTGGAGGGTGCCAATGATTGTCTTCTGGACCATTGTCAAGTCAGCAGTCTTCCCTATTATTGTGGTTTCAAAGAACAAGAGATACCTGAAATTTATACTGTAGGGATGGACATTTAATGAGACTCAGATGTGACCAGGGACCACAAAACCAGTCTTAAGTGTAAATTTTTTGAAATTGAGATTTACACATAAACTGAAAGTTGAATAAATAAGCTTTCTGTAGATCTATGGTTTGCTAGGAAAGGAGAATATTTGGCCAAGACACAACTATTTGAAAATCTGGAATCTGAGGGTGCAAAAAAATCAAAATATTGAGAAAATCCCCTTTAAAGTTGTCCAAATGAAGTTCATAGCAATGCATACTACTAATCAAAAAATTACATTTTTGTATAATTACAGTAGGAAATTTACAAAATATCTTCATGGAACATGATCTTTACTTAATATCCTAATGACTTTTGGCATAAAAAAAAAAATCGATAAATTTGACCCATCCAATGTATTTTTGGCTATTGCTACAAATATAACCGTGCAACATAAGACCAGGGTTTTATGGTCCAGGGTCACAAATGTAAATTTTCTAATATTGAGATACTGGATTTTTAATCATCAAAATTAAAACAAAAAAACTTTTGAAATGTTTCACTTTACATGTAATGAATCTAGAATATATGAAAGTTTCAGTTTTTGAAATAACTTTTTCACTATATTCTAATTTTTTGAGATGCACCTACACTACCGTTCAAAAGTTTGGGGTCAGTAAGACTTGTAATAATCTTTAAAGTAGTCTCTTATGCTCATCAAGGCTGCATTTATTTGATTAAAAATATAGGAAAAAACAGTAATATTGCAAAATGTTTTTACAATATAAAATAATGTTTTTTATTTTAACATACTTTAAAATAGAATTTATTCCTGTGATGAAAGTTTTGTCTGTGCTGAATTTTTATCAGCTGTTACTCCAGTCTTAAGTGTCACATGATCCTTCAGAAATCATTCTAATATGCGGATTTATTATTAGTGTAACGCGGCCGTAGATGGAGTCGTAGGCGGAGGATCCATGTGCAACAAACTTTATTGCAGGCGAAGTCAAACAGGCGTGGGTCAAACAACAACAATCGGGAACAGAGCAGATAATCCAAAACAACAACGATAGTCCAGGCGGGGGTCGATAGGCAGGCAGCAAGAATCACAAGGGGAAAACAAACAGTCCGGTCGGCAACGAATGAACAACAGATGTAAAGGAAAACGCTCAGGATTGTTAGTTAGACTAGCCAAAACTTCGCGAGGAAACGCCCGCGAAGGTAGTCTCTAAATGGCCGCCAGAGGGGAAGTGTTCCGTGAGACCCGGAACCGGAAGCGCGAGTCCCAGGCACGGGATGATGGGAAACGTAGTTAAAAGTCCGGGGATGGTTCCCGGACAGAGGGAGCCACAGAGACCGCATCGGTGACAGAGCCCCCCCCCTGCGAGCGACTCCTGGCGCGAGGAGGTGCCCGACGCCGGGGTCTACCCCTTCTTCGGGGAGCTGGCCGATCTGGGTGATGGGCGTGGAATTCAGTGGTGAGGGACGGGTCCAGGATATCCCTGGCATCGACCCAAGATCTCTCCTCAGGGCCGAAACCCTCCCAGTCGACCAAATACTGTAGGTGACCTCTCCGGCGCCGGGAGTCCAGGATGGTGTTGACACGGTACACCTCCTCGTTGTCGATGATAACGGGGGGAGGTCCCTGGGGAGCGGTCTCATCTAGGTTCTCCACTCCTTCCGGGGCGCCAGCGGGCTTAAACAGGGAAACATGAAAGGTGGGTGAGATACGGTATTCTGCAGGCAGGTCAAGACGAAATGATACCGGTGTGATCTGTTTGATGATTTTAAATGGACCCACGTACCTGGGACAGAGCTTCCTGCACGGTAGGCGGAGCCGGAGGTCCCGGGTCGACAGCCAGACCCATTGGCCGGGTTCGTAAGGGGGGTTCGGACGACGTCTGCGGTCGGCCTGCACCTGGGTGCAGCGGACGGCTCCCTGAAGGTGGACGTGAGCGCGATTCCAGGTCTCCTCGCTACGTTGGAACCAGGAGTTGACTGCTGGTAGGTCTGAGGGCTCCCCTGACCAGGGGAATAGAGGAGGCTGGAACCCTAAGGTACATTGAAACGGGGTGAGGTTAGTGGCGGGTTTGAACAGAGAGTTCTGGGCGTACTCGGCCCAGAATAAGTAACGGCTCCAGTCCTCCTGGTGGTCCAGACAGTACGAGCGGAGGAAGCGAGTCAACTCCTGGTTCAGTCTCTCGGCCTGGCCGTTGGCCTGGGGGTGGTATTCTGAGGTGAGGCTCACGTTGACCCCCAGGAGGTGGAAGAAGCTAGACCAGAGACGTGAGGTGAACTGGGGACCTCGGTCCGACACAATGTCCTCCGGCAGTCCGTAGAACCTGAACACCCAGTTACAAAGGTGTTCTGCCATCTCCATGGCCGTTGGGATCTTCGGGAGTGGAATGAAGCGGCAACCCTTGGAGAAACGGTCAACCACGGAGAGGATGGTGGTATGCCCGTTGGAGAGGGGTAGGTCGGTGACGAAGTCTAAAGCGATGTGGGACCAAGGGCGCTGGGGTACTGGTAGAGGTTGAAGTAGGCCAGCAGGCAGACGGCGGGGATTCTTGGACGCATTACAGATGGCACAGTTGCGGACGAACTGGGTGGTGTCTGGACGTACGGTGGGCCACCAGAACCGATTGCTGAGAAGGTGCAGGGTGGCCTCAATACCTGGGTGACCTGAACTGGGAGTTGAGTGAACCTGGGCTAGGACACGTGGCCGCAGGCACAGGGGAACATACGTGAGATTCGCGGGGCAGTCGGGAGGAGAGGGGTCCTGGGTCTGGGCTTCGGAAATCTCGGTCATGATGTCCCAGGATACCGGAGCGATTATCATGGTGGCAGGGAGTATCGATTCAGATGATGCGATGGGCTGACCGGGTTCATAGATGCGAGAGAGAGCGTCTGCCTTAGTGTTCTGCGTGCCTGGACGGTAAGAGACCTGGAATTGAAAACGGGTAAAGAATAGGGACCATCTGGCTTGACGATGGTTGAGTACCTTGGCCGACCGGAGGTATTCCAGGTTCTTATGATCCGTTAGCACCGTGAAAGGGTGTTTAGAGCCCTCGAGCCAGTGCCGCCACTCCTCTAAAGCCAGTTTGATGGCTAACAGTTCGCGATTGCCCACATCGTAGTTTCTCTCGGTGGGACTTAGCTTGTGAGAGTAGTAGGCACAGGGGAACATCTTGGCTGGCTCACCCTGTCGTTGAGACAACACCGCCCCTACGCCGGTGCTGGAAGCATCCACCTCCACAATGAAGGGTCTGTTAAGGTCCGGGTGGTGGAGAATGGGCGCTGTGGAGAACCTCCGACGAAGATCATCGAAGGCCTGGAGGGCTGGTTGAGACCAGGCGAGGCGAGAGGTTCCCTTCCTCACCATCGTCGTGAGAGGAGCCGCCACGGAGCTGAAGTGTCGTATGAAGCGGCGATAAAAGTTGGCGAAGCCGAGGAAACGCTGAAGCTCCTTGAGAGTGTTAGGACGAGGCCACCTCAGAACAGCGCTCACCTTCCTCTTGTCCATGGCAACCCCCTCGGCACTGATGATATAACCGAGGAAGGAGACCTTATCTTGGTGAAACTCGCACTTCTCCTCCTTGGCGTAAAGCTGGTGGTTGATGAGACGCTGGAGTACCGCCCTGACGTGACAGATATGCTCGGAGAGGGAGTTTGAAAAAATCAGAATGTCGTCTATGTAAACGATCACCCAGCGATTGAGCATGTCCCGGAAGACCTCATTTGTGAAGGCCTGAAAATAGGAAGGACTGTTGGCCAGTCCGAAGGGCATGACCCGGTACTCGTAGTGCCCCGAGGTGGTCGAGAAGGCCGTCTTCCACTCGTCACCTGCTCGAATCCTGATCAGGTTGTAGGCGGAGCGTAGATCCAGCTTGGTGAAGATCCTAGCGGATCGCAACTGTTCTAAGGCTGATGGGACGAGTGGTAGAGGGTAGCGGTATTTGACGGTTACCTCATTCAGCCCACGATAGTCTATGCAAGGACGGAGACCCCCGTCCTTCTTCTTCACAAAGAAGAAACCTGCTGAGGCCGGTGAGGTGGAGGGAGTGATGAAACCTTTAGCCAGCTCCTCCTGAATATACGAACTCATGGCCTCCGACTCGGCCCGGGACAGAGGGAAGACTCGGCCCCGGGGTGGTGTGGTTCCCGGGATGAGGTCAATGGCACAGTCCCCAGGTCGGTGTGGTGGTAGTCGGGTGGCCTTGGAGCGGCTGAAGGCCTCGAGGAGATCCTGGTAATCCGTGGGTATGGTGCTGCGGGTGGTGTGAGGCCCCTGGGCGTCCTGTGGTCTAGTTGTGGACTGAAGACAGTGCTGCTGGCAGAAGGGTGACCAGTGGGTGATGGTGCGGTTGGCCCAGGCGATGGACGGTCCGTGTCGGTCTAGCCAGGGGTAGCCCAGGATGACGGGTGACTGTGGTGATGTGATGACGAAGAAACGTATGGTCTCCTGGTGCGAGGGTTCGATCTGAAGGGTGAGGTCGTTGGTGGTGTGATGAACCCTTCCGGATCCTAGCGGTCGCCCGTCGAGGGCGGCCACTGCCACATGAGGGGAACAAGAGAGGGTTGGCAGATGATTAGCAGTCACGAAATCAACGTCTATGAAGTTTCCGGCAGCGCCAGAATCAATTAGAGCAGTAGTCCTGACGACACGACCCTCAAATCCAAGCTTAACCGGCACCAAACAACAGTTAGTGAGAGGTTTAAGATCACTCACCGAAGAGGGTTGGCGTGGCGGACGAGTGGGGCAGTTGGCTCGGATGTGGCCTGCTAGTCCGCAATACAGGCAGAGATTCCCTCGCAGGCGACGCTCCCTCTCCTCCAGGGACAGCTTGGTAGCTCCCAGCTGCATAGGTTCAGGAGCGGCTTCGTTGGCGAACGCGACCGCAGGCACGGGGGTAAGCAGGCGACCCGGCTTCCGAGCTCTCATAACGCTGTCCACCCGGATAGACAGGTCGATGTACGCCTCCAGAGAGAGATTCTCATCTCGGCAAGCCAGTTCTACTTGCAGGTCCGGATGAAGCCCCTTACGGTAGTGCAGCTTTAGTGGTTCGTCGTTCCAACCGCTCTGCGCTGCGAGGGTCCGGAAACTGAGGGCATAATCCGCGGCAGTCCTCCTGCCCTGCCGAAGCGCCATGATGAGCTCCCCTGCCTCTCCACTCTCCGTGCTGGGTTGAAACACCTCCTTAAACTTTTGCAGGAAAGCGGCGAACAAGGGAAAGGTGGGACGATCGAGGCGCCAGACCGCTGTGGCCCACTCCAGAGCTCTCCCGGTGAGGAGAGAGCAAACAAATGCGATCTTGCACTCGTCGGTAGGGTACATATGCGGTTGCTGGTTCACAAACAGCGAGCACTGCAGGAGGAAGCCCTTACACTTAGCGGGAGTGCCGTCGAACTTCTCGGGGAAAGCTAGACGCAGGCTGGAGGGAGCGGACTGAGCCTGAGCACCTGGAGGTGGAGAAATCACGGGAGGGGTGGCGGTCGGCGCCGCCAACTGTAAACCTTGCAAAGCTCTTACCAGCTGGGCCGTGAGGTCGGTGAGACGGTCCAACTGCTGCTCGTGCATGAAGAGCCTCGAAGCCTGTGCGGTCAGCTCCGTCGTGAGCTGCCGTACGGTCGCCGATTCCGCTAACGGTTGGTCCGAGGCGGAGGCGGTTGCTGGATCCGTGGGCGGCGAAGTTTTCTGTAACGCGGCCATAGATGGAGTCGTAGGCGGAGGATCCATGTGCAACAAACTTTATTGCAGGCGAAGTCAAACAGGCGTGGGTCAAACAACAACAATCGGGAACAGAGCAGATAATCCAAAACAACAACGATAGTCCAGGCGGGGGTCGATAGGCAGGCAGCAAGAATCACAAGGGGAAAACAAACAGTCCGGTCGGCAACGAATGAACAACAGATGTAAAGGAAAACGCTCAGGATTGTTAGTTAGACTAGCCAAAACTTCGCGAGGAAACGCCCGCGAAGGTAGTCTCTAAATGGCCGCCAGAGGGGAAGTGTTCCGAGAGACCCGGAACCGGAAGCGCGGGTCCCAGGCACGGGATGATGGGAAACGTAGTTAAAAGTCCGGGGATGGTTCCCGCTGGCGGCGGACAGAGGGAGCCACAGAGGTGACAATTAGAATGATCAATGCTGGATAATATCAACAGTTGTGCTGCCAAATATTTTTTGGAACCTGTATTTTTTTTTTTCAGGATTCTTTCATGAATAGCAAGTTTAAATAGTACAGTGTTTATTCAAAATATAAATATTTTATAACAATGTAAATTATTTATTATTAACTTTTAATAAACTTTTAATTATTAACTTAATACATCCTTGGTGAATAAAAGTATAAATTTCTTAAAAAAAAAGAAACAATAAAAATGTACTGACCCCAAACTTTTGAACGGTAGTGTATATGTTTACCATAGTCTATAATGTTGCTTTAATAGATATCATATATAGACCATTCAGAATTCTAGAGTGTTCATAGTGTTTAGTCCATAGCAGTCCCCACCTATGACTGCAAAATGTTAATAAAAACTACACTATATGATTTTTATAATTACCAGTCCATATATGTTTGATATCTATTTTTTCATAAATTCTCTGGATTCACTAATGGCTCGTTTCAGTTTCAGCTTGGATCAGTACAGTACGTTTCCACCGCCATTGACATTACTTACATTTACAACTTTGCCTCTTTTAAATTAAATGCCAGTTTTAATGAGTAATAATAGCCATTATAAAAGTATAAGTACAAAGTATAAGAGGCTTATATGAGAGGAAATTCAGTCAAACGTATGCTACAAAGTCAGCACTGTATTGCTCGGTTTACAGAATGGTGAGTCTAAGAAAGTACATCCCTGTCCAAATACCTACACTTGCGGTCTTTGCACTTGACTACTTATATGATGTGTTTTCAAAGATATGCAAAGATTTGGAACCAGTGACCAAATGCTGGGGTAGCTGGGCAAAACTTTTTTTTTTTTCTTCATTAAATAGTCAATTGAACTTTGAATGTCTGCATCATCAGGAGGATATGCTTGTCCCCTATCTACACATGGCTTTGCTTTACATACAGAATCTGTCTCTTGATTATTTACATCTGGATCTGGCTTGATATCACTCGCTGCTGTCATGAACAGATGTCAGTCAGTATTGAAAAGATGCTATTTTGCAAGTGATTTATGAAGACATGACTGTCTTGCTTTGGCACATGGACAGTGCCAGGACTTCTTTTTTAAATATATGCAGCTATTACCCTGCCCAGTCTGTTGTAGTATGACACTTTTGGCTCATATTTTGAAATTATCTTTTTGGATGGAGGCCCTCCAACAGTCACCAACATGCCATTTTTGGCATCAATGCATTGGCATGATAGGTGACACTTTGCCTGTAATATGTGCTTCCCTTTGTGTTTGTTTTTGATTGATATGAACCAGCAAGTTCCTTTTTTTAGTTTAATGCCAAGTGTGTGCGGGAGATGGTGGTGGTGCTGCTGATGCTGGGGATGGAGGACAACTGTGAAGTTCTGATCTAAATCAAATGATTCACGATCCACACTCTGAAATCCTGATCTTAGATAGTGACTTCGAATCACGTATTGTTAATCATTTGATTTGAATCATTTAATTCACTAATTGATTCACAAAACTGTTACGATCTAAATCAAATGATTTGCAATCTCGGCCTGAAGTAAATGACTTGCGATATGTAAAACAAATAAAACAAATTATTCACAATACGCAATTCGACTGGATCACTTCAAAATAGTTTCAAAAAGCTCTGTTTCACCCATCACTACATGCTTTTTAAAATCGTTACAAGCGATGTTGAAATTTGAAAATGAATGACTAATTTGATCTGGTTTTTGCTAGTAAATCGCTGAAATGAATGATCAAAGCCACAAGTTTGAATCAATCGGAGCGGTTCCAGCATAAATTACTCAATTGATTTGGTTCATCTGTTTCTCTTTTCACATCTTCAGCCATGTTTACACGACACTGTCAGTACTACTACTAGCTTCATTGTTTTCTGACTTTAACTGAAATAAGTGGAAAAGATATGATGTTTTTTGAATTGCATGAATTTTGCATGAAAATATGTGCATGAAAAGTCAAATTCAAGTACTTCAAGCACTTTTGTACGAACCTTGTACGAACCCTGTATTTAAAGATTGTTTGTACAATAACTTTTTCTTTCTCTTTTTTGTCTTATCATCACCCAGCAACCCAGCAAAGCTTCTGAAATTCTGGGTTGGATGGGAAGTTGCACCATGGATCCTCAAGCTGGAAGTTGTTTAATCCAATGGACCAAACCAATTACCAAAGGCATACACTTGTCAAGAGCGTATTTGCCTGCCAGATCACTATACCTCCCTCTTTGGAGAGTGGTTTTGGCCTTGTGTAGATGTTCATGAATCTCTTAAAACATGTTAGAATGACAATGTTGCTTGTTACTGTTGCTCATCTATTAAATATGTCAGTATGATAATTGTTATTGCACTTCTTCACACTGAAATGTCTAATTTGGGCTGTTCACCCACTTTTTGGTTTTACATTTTGTAGTTCAACTGAATTCTACTTGGGTATTGCATGACCCTTGGCTGGCCTTGTGCAGTAAAGGTTTTATATGAAGACTTGATGTTCACTGTAATCTTACCCAGTAACTCAGTGTTATTTGTTTTGATTAAATGACATTTGCTGATAAAAAAAAAAAAGTTTAATAGTATTAAACAGTAGCAGTCAAACACAAAGCAGAAGGAATTTAATCATATTGTATTTTTTCCCCCTGATGATTCTCTTTCCCATGCAATCACAGTGCAAAAGAAATCTCTGAAATGCAAATTACATTAAAAATTGTTTCAAACAATAAACATATCTGATATATCACACTAAGGTTGGGTGGTATGACCAAAATTCTATTTCACCGTATGAGTAATTTTATTTAACGGTAACAATATATTTCATGATATAGTTAAATAAAAAAGAGCTTTATATTATAAATAAGCAAAAATACTTTAGAAGTGAAAAGGACTTCACCTTATTTGATTACTTTTTTATTTGTAACTTGATAAATACAGTAAATGAAACATGAACTCAGCCTTCACCTGAATATTAACCGCTTTGATTCGAACCCCAATCCCCATTATCCCTCATACCTTGAATTGACACACCTGCATCCAATCACACACACACACACACACATAAAAGGCCTTCTCAGGCCACATGTGGAAAATTACCCTTGTGCTGCCTCCATCTTTCCGGGGGCTGGTTTCACCATCAAATTCAACTGTCTGTAAATAGCTGTTAAGCTCCATTTCAATGGATTCTGTTTCTGACCGAGAGACAGCTTGCCGTTTACGTGATACAATTTTGAAGAAGCTGCCCAAACTCTTCTTCTGTTTCTTAGCAGGATTTCTGACTCCTCAGCAGCTTTGACTGCTGGCACTGAGACTCCCTCTGCAGACATACTTTGTTCAGCTGCAAGACTCTCCATCTCTGCTGCAACTGTGTCCTTCATGTTGTCCACTTTCTCTGCATGTATGTATGCATTTATTTATGTATGCATGTATGTATGTATGCAGATTATACTGAGGGTCGAGAAGGGATGCCATATCAAGCATTCCTGGGTGGAAAGGTTTGCATATTATTCATTCAGAGAGTCAAGAATTCTCACCTTGATGTTCTTGGTGAGCAAGGTATCATCATCCTGTGGCTTAAGAACCTGTTAATTGAAAAGATAAAGCACATTCACATACTGTTCCCCAGACAAGGCATCTGTGAACTCTATAAGAGGGCTTAATGCTTTGTTCACAGACTCAAGAACTGTAAGACTTCTCCTGCCATGACTCTCCCAGCCACTAAGAAGTGTGGTTTGCTTCCTCTTGTAGTGACTCTCTCAGCCACTGCTGGGCACTGTTCGCCCTATATTGTGAGGATTCTTCTTGCCACCAGATGGCACCACCTGATGTGAACTCTTTTGTTAGCACTTCTCAGTAAGTTAAGTTGTACCACCTGTATTTTGTCCTATTTAAGTCTGGCAGTTTCATTTAGCTGTGTTCAGTCTTGAGCCTATCTTGTTTGGATTACTGTAGTTTTACAAGTGCTGTGTTGTTTCTCCATTCCCATTTGGCCTTCTTTATTTTTTTTGTTAGCAAAGCTATGACTACCTTTTTGTTTGTGGTTGACGACTGAAACCAAGTAAAGACTGCTTGTTTTCTGAGCCTCCTGGTCATACCGCCCAGCCCTATATATCACACAAACAAGCATCCTAAATCAGTTCTTTCAAACCTATATATTTTTCCATAGGACCTCTGACTGTCAGACACCCAATCCCTTTGGAGCAAAAAAAGGGCATTCATAAACTCTTGCATTTATTTTTATTTAATGGAATCTTTACAGTGCAACATACTGATGTCAACTGAAAGTGACCAGAAATCACACACATTTTGAGTTTTTGAAAAAAATAATTAGGGCTTGAGTCACAGATATATTATTTCATGATACACAAAGTAAACATGCATAAGAAATTAAGGAACTGTAAATCTGGACACAGTTTTCAGTCCTGCAGTATAAGTGTAGTAATTACAGATTTTTTAAATGTGTTGTCTTGATTCTCCATAACCTTTATTCTCTGAGTTTTTGTGTGAGACTGCTATATCTAGTGGACATTTTATTATCTGTGACCTTTAGACTTGTGACAAACCTGTTTTACACACGTCACTAAAACACAGAACCAGGAAAAGAAGAAAAGATACATATACATACAGTACAATGGCAGAAGCCAGAATTTCAGTGGATCAGAATGAGTTCACGTGTCCAGTGTGTCTGGATCTCCTAAAGGATCCAGTGACAATCCAGTGTGGACACAGTTACTGTAAGAGCTGTATCACAGACTGCTGGAATCAGGAGGATCAGACGAGAGTCTACAGCTGCCCTCAGTGCAGACAGACCTTCAGCCCAAGACCTGCTTTAGCTAGAAACACCATGCTGGCTGAAGTGGTGGAGAGAGTGAAGAAGACCAAACTTCCTGCTGACTGTTACGCAGGAGTTGGAGATGTGAAGTGTGATGTCTGTACTGGAAGAAAATACAAAGCTGTCAAGTCCTGTCTGGTGTGTCTGAACTCTTACTGTCAGAATCATCTTGAACAACATGAGAGTTCGTTTGAAGGAAAGAGACACAGTTTGATTGATGCCACTGGACGACTGCAGGAGATGATCTGCCATGAACATGAGAAACACCTAGAAATGTACTGTATTACTGACCAACAATGTATTTGTGTGCTGTGTACAAAATATGAACATAAAAACCACAACACTGCATCAGCTGCAGCACAGAGGACAGAAAAACAGGTATGAACTTAATATTTGACCAAAAAAATAAACATTCTGTCATGATTTGATAAAGTAATCTAAACAACTTCAGTGGTTTAAGCCATGTTTTCTGAAGCAATACAATCACTTTTTATTATGAACAGAGTGAAATCTAAGTTTCTGATAGCCTCGTGGTTAGTGCACTGACATGTAGCAAGTCCTTTGCCAATCCCATTCCCCTCTCTCCTCCCAAAGCTTTCCAGTCACCTCTCTACTGTTCTGTTGCATTAAAGGCATGAAAAAGCCCATAAATGTAACTACGTTATGCTGGTGTAGGAAAATGTTTCCTGACTCGCTCCTCCAAAAATACCACAAAGAGGCTCAATAATATACAAACCTTTTCAAAAAAGTTGGGACACTGTACAAATTGTGAATAAAATCCGAATGCAATGATGTGGAAGTTCCAAATTTCAATATTTTATTCAGTATAAAACATAGATGACATGTCAAATGTTTAAACTGAAAAAATGTATCATTTTAGGAGAAAAATAAGTTGATTTTAAATTTCATGGCATCAACACATTTCAAAAAAGTTGGGACAAGGCCATGTTTACCACTGTGAGGCATCCCCTCTTCTTTTTACAACAGTCTGCAAACATCTGGGGACTGAGGAGACAAGTTGCTCAAGTTTAAGAATAGGAATGTTGTCCCATTCTTGTCTAATACAGGCTTCTAGCTGCTCAACTATCTTAGGTCTTCTTTGTCGCATCTTCCTCTTTATGTTTTCTATGGGTGAAAGATCTGGACTGCAGACTGGCCATTTCAGTACCTGGATCCTTCTTCTACGCAGCCATGATGTTGTAATTGATGCAGTATGTGGTCTGGCATTGTCATGTTGGAAAATGCAAGGTCTTCCCTGAAAGAGATGACATCTGGATGGGAGTATATGTTGTTCTAGAACTTTGATATACCTTTCATCATTAACCCCATACCATCAGAGATGCAGGCTTCTGAACTGAGCGCTGATAACAACTTGGGTTGTCCTTGTCCTCTTTAGTCCGGATGACATGGCGTCCTAGTTTTCCATAAAGAACTTCAAATTTTGATTCGTCTGACCACAGAACAGTTTTCCACTTTGCCACAGTCCATTTTAAATGAGCCTTGGCCCAGAGAAAACGCCTGCGCTTCTGGATCATGTTTAAATATGGCTTCTTTTTTGACCTATAGACTTTTAGCCGGCAACGGCTAATGGCCTGGTGGATTGTGTTCACCGACAATGTTTTCTGGAAGTATTCCTGAGCCCATATTGTGATTTCCATTATAGTAGCATTCCTGTTTGTGATGCAGTGCCATCTAAGGGCCCAAAGATCACGAGCATCCAGTATGGTTTTCCGGCCTTGACCCTTACGCACAGAGATTGTTCCAGATTCTCTGAATCTGTGAAGGATATTATGCACTGTAGATGGTGATAACTTCAAACTCTTTGCAATTTTTCGCTGAGAAACTCCTTTCTGATATTGCTCCACTATTTTTTGGCGCAGCATTGGGGAAATTGGTGATCCTCTGCCCATCTTGACCTCTAAGAGACACTGCCACTCTGAGAGGCTCTTTTTATACCCAATCATGTTGCCAATTGACCTAATAAGTGGAAAATTTGTCCTCCAGCTGTTCCTTATATGTACATTTGACTTTTCCAGCCTCTTACTGCTACCTGTCCCAACTTTTTTGGAATGTGTAGCTGTCTTGAAATCCAAAATGAGCCAATATTTGGCCTGAAATTTTAAAATGTCTCACTTTCAGCATTTGATATGTTATCTATATTCTATTGTAAATAAAATCTAAGTTTATGAGATTTGTAAATTATTGCATTCCTTTTTTATTCACAATTTGTACAGTGTCCCAACTTTTTTGGAATTGGGTTTGTACAGATCTGCTGACTGTGCAGGCCACGGGAGATGTTCAACTTCACTTTCATGTTCATCAAACCACTCTGTCACCAGTGTTGCTGTGAGTATTGGTGCATTATCATCCTGATACATGGCACCACCTTTAGGGTACAATGTTTGAACCATTAGAGGTGCATATAGTTAACCTTTATACTCTGCTCTTACTGGTGGATTTTTTAATCAGTGAAGATTGGCCACCAGGCTACGCAAATATAGCCATGGAACAGTTCGATGCAATATGATATGCTTATTCTGTTTATGTGGTAAGTGAAATTTTATATACTGTAATGTAACCACTAGCAAGCAGCTAACGATGTCCCTTTAGCAGCTCTGCAGAATGCGTTATTGGTTTTCTATGCCTTTTTAAATAAGTATCCGCTGTTCGAGCACATCCCTAGTACAGATAGCTTGCTTTTATTTCTTTGGTTCATTATAATTATTTGGTAGCAGATGCAGCTCCATGTTAATCTACAGTCTATGCCGTGGTCTTCGTAGTGTTGTGATATGTACACATACGTACATACATGGCCCTAGTCAAATGTTTAGTGTGAAATGTGAAATGCTTAGTCATGTGACATGCAACATGTGTGAGCCAGTGAGATTTGATGTCATTGACATGTCACCATACTGATTTGGGCTTTTGGAAATTTTCTCTCACAGAAAGATCACAAAAAGTATATTCTGAATAATATATGCATTTTGAATCAAATTAAATTAAATAAGTGACGACAGAATTATAGCTCGCTACTTCACAGATATTGGATCCATCTCAAATGTTCACATGATAATTCGGTGACAGTAGTTTTATGTGACATTTGCCTTCCAGAAGCAGTTAAAGGAGACACAGAGAAGGTTCCAGCAGAAAATCCAGCAGAGAGAGAAAGATCTTCAGCAGCTGAGAGAGACTGTGGAGTCTCGTAAGGTGAGTCTGGAGAAGTAGAGAAATTTGTCTCAGTTTGGAGTCAGCTCTTTCAGCCCCACTGAAGCCTGAATCACTGTGTGTCCTAACAGCGCTCAGCACAGACAGCAGTGCAGGACAGTGAGAGGATCTTCGCTGAACTCATCCGCTCCATTGAGAGAAGCCGCTCTGAGCTGATACAGCTGATCAGAGATCAGGAAAAGGCTGCAGTGAGTCGAGCTGAAGAACAACTGGAGCAACTGAAGCAGGAGATCAATGAACTGAGGAGAAGAGATGCTGAACTGGAGCAGCTTTCACACACACAGGATCACATCCAGTTCCTGCAGGTAACCAAAATCTAGAATAATTGGATCATATTAGACTTTAGCAAGATCCTGCTGTGACAGGAGACTCAGAGAGAAACAATATATGGGTGTAGAATGAGCTGACGACTACATTGTAGTTGTCAGGAATTATGTGTTGGAAGGAGTGTGTTTTGTTAATATATAATAATTAGCCAGACTCTCATCTTCATTTGAAAGAGATCACTTACAAAATGGATATCAGCTCTGGAAAACTTTCAAGAAACATTTCTCTAAACCCTTCTTCCTGGAAGATATATTTATGACCCATGTCTGCCGAGTGGCACTGGTCAGTTCAGTACAGTACAGTACGGTACGATTTAGGATGGTACACCCTAATCTGGCTTGCGTTTCTGTTTTGTGTAGGGTTTCCAGTCTGTATCAGCACCTCCTGAATCTACAGATGTAAATGACCATCCCTTCATTTCTCTCGTCTCTTTTGATGACCTAAGAGAATCTTTCCATCAGCTGAGAGACAAACTGGAGGATTTCTGCAAAGAGGAGCTCAAGAAGATCTCTGATGGAAGTAAAGTCATGGCACCTCATTTATCAACAGTGCATAGAAAAGGTTGTATATTTTGTCCTTATATTTACACGCATTCATATATATGAGTACAAATTGGTAGATCTCGTACCTTTTGTGAAAATCTGTGTGTACATGCTGTTGATAAATGAGAGCCCTGGAGATTCATCTGCTCTCAGAAACAAGTCCATCAATTCATATTATTTAGAACATCATATTAGAAATGCCTTTTTGACTGGATGCAAGGAGCATTTTCTCAGTTCACACTGTTAATGTCTGTACATTTCCACAGTCATCTTTATTAACATGGATCCCAAGACCAGGATTAACTTCCTGCAATGTAAGTCACTAAGCAAACAAGGACAAACACTCTGTTCACGAACTTCCTGTAGAAGGTGAAAGAAAACATGACCACAAGAGTTTTATATTTGATCATGTAAATGATGATTTGGACAGGATATCTGGTCAAATGTACTGATACACTAATAATACACTGAACATGACAAGTTTATCTACATGAAAAGTTCATGATGTGTTTTATCTCCATCAGATTCCCATCAACTCACTGTGGATCTGAACGCAGTGAATAAATGGCTCTGTCTGTCTGAGAGGAACAAAGTGATTACTTACACTGTCACAGAGCAGCCGTATCCTGATCATCCGGACAGATTTGATCAGTGGTTTCAGGTGTTGTGTAGAGACAGTGTGTGTGGACGCTGTTACTGGGAAATTGAGTGGAGTGGGATTGTGTGTATATCAGTATCATATAAGAGCATCAATAGGAAGGGAGGAGGTGATGAGTGTGGGTTTGGATATAATGATCAGTCCTGGAGTTTGACCTGCTCTCCCTCCAGATACTCATTCAGACACAATAACAAAGTGACTGAACTCCTTGTGAAGTCTGTCAGCAGAAGAATCGGAGTGTATGTGGATCACAGTGCAGGAACTCTGTCCTTTTACAGCATTTCTGACACAATGAGCCTCATCCATACAGTCCAAACCAAATTCACTCAGCCGCTCTATCCTGGGTTTACTATTCTTTATTATGGATCAGTGAAACTGTGTTGATGAATCAGAATAGATTGACACGATTCTACCCATAATGCTTTGAGCTGCATGATAAATCAGTGACAGTCTTCAGGCTTCATTAAAAGAAATCAAAGACCTCAGAGATCTGTTAAGTATAGGCGGAGGGTGAACCAACTCCAGAGTAAGACTTAGGGTCCTATTATGCAACTGGTGCAACGCAAGTGTTTATTGCTAGTTTCAGCCAGATGCAGTTATTATTTTACATCCTGTGCCACGTTGTTTAAATAATAAATGAATTTGTGCCTATGCATTGCTGCTGGTCTGAAAACGATGTGTGCTATTTTAAGGCTGAAATGGACTGCACTATTGACCAACTGTAACCTTGTCAATGCCGCAATATTGTTTTGTTATTTAAAGAGCGTGTTCGTAATATGTGCTTATAGGCAGGTGCACAATGCACATACACTCTGCACAGGGACAAGCAGCAGCACACAAACATGCCAAATATATAAAATGAAAGGATTACATTGAAAAAGATTATTATTGTGTATAATATTATAATAATGCCTACATTTCATTTTTTTGGTTTCACTTTCGTTTTCGAAAACGATCACATTCAGCAAGGAGGGGAGAGGATGAAAAAGGGGTGCACAGTAACTCATTTGAGGGGGCTCGGCCTGTGAATGCCCCCCTTTGCGCCAGCCCTGGTCTCTGGAGAAGCATTCAGTCTTTGTTCTAGCAAATTCCACTGTCTAAATAGTGAATCCACCATGGCATGTGCGCAAATGGCTCTTAAAGGGAATGGGAGATGAGACTTGGGCACGTTACACCCAAAACACACCCATGACTCACTGAGAGAACTGGGACAACCCTTTTAGACCACCGACAGTTTTTCCTATCCTTAAAATAGCAAAAGTGGATTCGAACATGCTCTAAGTGCACCTGCGCTGTGTGGTTTACACCACACCCTTAGATCATTAAAGTAGGGCCCTAAAATGAGCATAATAGTGTAATATTTTAAATATGCATATAATAAACCCATTTTTTAAGTACCAGATACTGTGATTTGAAAACTTCACTTTCAAACTCACTCTTCACAATGCACAAAATATAAAAATAAAGTCTGAAATATTAATTTGGGAGTTTATATTAATGTATCACTGAGGGGAACTGATGGTATTAGATATAGGTATTAGTATTTTCTTTCCATCTAATGCATATTCATATGCACCTCTATAATGCATATTAAAGCAGTGTTTAAGTACAGAACTGCTTTGTTTACAGCAGTAACCAAGGAATCGCGATATTGCTGCACCATTTGTTAATTTGCATCTCATTTATGGAATTACTTTTGTGTTCAAATGAATGTTTCAAGAAATTTATAAAAAATATAAACTGAAACTGAATAAAATGTCTACGCAAAAAAAAAAAAAGTTGCAAGCAAAATCTTTACCTTCATTTTTAATACACTGCATGTTTTGCTGGGGTTTTTTTTCTTTCAGTGATCTGTACTCACAAATGCGTGTCCACAGTTTCCATTTATGCTTCTGTACTCTTCAAGTTTTCAGTTATGCTTCTGAAGTTTACATTTGCCATTCTGGCTCAATTCTCTCATGGGGGTGAGGCTAGGAGTGGTGTGTTTCCATTGACTACAGAGTTTTCGATTGACAGCTTCCTGACCTAGCAGTGAGGGTGTCACACTTGCATCTGTGTGGAAGTGAGCATCTGTTAGCAGGTTCCCTTTTTTATTTTATCTGTATTTATCTAATGCTACTACTCTGTGGACATAAGCTTTTAAAGGGGTCATCGGATGCTAAGTTGACTTTTTCATGCTGTTTGAACATTAATGTGTGTTGGCAGTGTATGTACAAATCTACCCTATAATGATAAAAATCCATGCAGTGGTTTTTAATTAATCTGTAAAAATAATATTCCCTTTTTCAAATCGAGCTGTTCTCAGATGCCTGTCGTTGTGCCATCACACCGACAGATGCCGCTCCCACAATAGTTGATTGACATGAGCTCTTACCTCAGACCAGCTGTAATAGTCCAGTAACTTTCCTTGTTTTGATGCCAGAGCAGGGATGTAAGTTAGACAAGAAAATCTCCGATTGAGCGATTGAGGTGTTGTGTTGCTGGATGTAATAATGAACATAGTGGTCGTCATTTATTCCCAACATCTGAGCCGCTGAAGATGCTGTAGATTACGTTTGTTTGTGAAGGGAATGCACCTCCCGATCTACATATATCCGTCTATGTTCACGCGAATCATTCATGATCCAGCTCCACTTATAGCAGAAGTGAGTATAAGCGTTTTTTTATGAATCTTTGCGATCGCCTTTCCTTATAACGTGGTAGTTAGGAAGTTTAGTGGCTAAACACGGCTAAATGCGGCTAATGTAAACAACACCGTCTTTCCACACAGAAAAGAGAGGGGCGGGGCGAGCAGAGCTCATTTGCATTTAAAGGAACAACCCCTTAGAATGAGATGATTTTTGCAGAGCTGATTTTGGCAAGGTGAAAAGGGTGTTGTTTTACAAAACCATTGAGAATTTTTAATCAAAGTATATTAGAGACTTTTCATTAAGACCTCAAAGAATCATATCAACTTGTGGAAAATGGGCATCCGATGACCCCTTTAAGAGCATGATCAAACACAAAAGAAATAAAGTTCTATTGAGGTTTAAATATTGTATGTAGCTGTTTAAATATGGAGATAGCACATGCACAAAAAATGAAATCAAATACAAATAGTCAGAATACAAACATGTAACTAAATATCTAAGTTACTGTACCATAATGACAATCACACCACAGCTACTTCCATCTTGCTGAACTGGGTGTTGCATAACAGCTCCTTTGAACTCAACTTCTGCCCAGTCTCTCTTATGGTGGTGGATAGTCCTCATCTGAAAGTATTCACTGTGACAATGAAATGTTAAAATATAAATGTACTTGATGTCCATAAATATTACAATTTAGACATAATTACGTAATTGCACGCTGTGTATATGTGGTTAGGTTTAATGGTAACACTTTACAATAAGGTGTCATTTGTTAACATTAGTTAACGTATTAACTAACTTGAACAAACTATGAACAAAACCTTTATTACACTGTTTATTAATATTTGTTAATGTTAGTTAATAAAAATACAGTTGTTCATTGTTAATTCATGTTTGTTCACAGTGCATTAACTAATGTTAACAAACACAACTTGTGATTTTAATAATGCATTAGTAAATGCTGAAATTCACATTAACTAAGATTAGTAAATGGTGTAGAAGTATTGTTCATTCTTAGTTCATGTTAACTAATGTAGCTAACTAATGTTAACTAATGAACTTTATTGTAAAGTGTTACCGGTTTAATAAAAGAAATTGCATTTATCGGCAGCAGTTACTTGACTGTGTTGCTTGATGAGTCGACCAATTACACACTGCTTTCTGCTGCGCTGATGTACTGTAACCACAAGAAAAAATACATTATTTCACAAATATTCATCACATCAACAGAAACATGGGGAATCTACATAAAAATCCATAGCTTTAAATAAAAACTAACCAGAAACTTCCAGTGCTCATTTTGAATGTGACAAAAGACACTGGTGGTGAGTGGACTGACGATCAGGACCAGATTCGTGACAGCTGTAACGTGGGTTTGGGTTTTGTTCCTTCTTCTTTCAACTTAATGGCGGTTGGCAAACTAACCTATAGTCTTGTTCCTTGGTCATTGTTTTCATGTGTTTTGTTTTGATATTTTGCCTTGCCATGGTTCCTGTCTAGTCATGTAATTCCCTTGCCATCTTGTCATCCTGCTATTAGGTGTGTTCGACATGAACTATGGCTACAGATGACGGTCAATGAGATTGGTCGTGAGTGGAGTTGAAAACGGAAGCATCAAGTCAGACACTTTCTGCTCTCGTTAGTGACGCTCTTGTGGTGTTTGTGTATACTCTGTCAAAGATGAAGTGAATTAAATGCAATATTTGTCAAATACACAGATGTTTCAAAAGTGTTTTCATGACCAACAGAAACACTTTTCATGTACTGCTTAATACAGCATCATCTGAACAAGAATAATGTTCAACATCAACATATACTATTTAAACAGTAATAAAGCGGGGTTATATATGAAGAGCTCTTTTCCAAAACACGATAAACGCCTTTTTTTTTACAAAATTGAGTTCCTGCCAAAATCAGTATTGTATCTGGTCGGTATTGAAAAGGCAGTTTTTAATTTTAAACAAAATGCGATATCCGCCATGTTATTCTGACATGCTTTCTCCCTTTTTTTCCAAACCGCGACAAACGCCAAATGTGATACATCTGCTCAGCCAATCACAGCGCAGCATTTCACGCATTGTAAACAGTAAAAGCGGCGCTTTGAATACACCCCGCATCCTAGTTTTCAACGTTGACTAACGTATCACAGACATATCTGACGAATGCTTTCATAAACAAAGTGTAGAGAGTGTAAATAAGAGATTCATTGTGCAGTGCAGAGTTTTGTTTATTATAATTTTGTGAGATCGCGAACTAAGATGAGTGACAGCTTTTAATGATTTTTAAGGGAGTTTGTAAATGAAATATTGATTTAATACAACAGTTAAATAAACAAGAAGTTAATATTAAGTGACTTACATTGTCTGACTGTAACACTATTGCCTGATTTTGCTCTATTTCATCTTCAAAATTAGTTTGAAACAAAGTCACAGCTGATGCGCATCTCCTTTCAAACAAGGCGGTGTTTCGTTTACGAATGAACGTGCGTTTTCTAGTGAGTCAATGAATCAATTACCCATTCATAAAAAGTGTCACTTGCTTTATTCCTTAATCAGCCGTTCGAACGAATCAAATGAATGATATGATTCAGAAATTAAATCAGTGGCTTACCGTCACCTACTGGCAGTATTTCATTTTTATCTTCTTTTTAGTTATTAAAATCATTTAACCCTTTAGGTGCCAGGGTTTTTTTTTTTTTGAAAAATGCTGAATTTTGACATTAAGATTTCAAAAGCTTGTGGTTTGAAAGGGCTTAAAGATAGAGATCTACAGTAAATTATAAAAATGTTGGGCATGACCAAAAGTTTATGTGGGGTGTAAATATGCTAATCTAATTTGCATATTGGGACGTCATGAGGGGCGGCCATCTTGAATTTCACAATATTCAGGAAATAGATATTGAATTGATGTTTGAACTTATTTACATGTTTTTTTTGTTTTTTGGTCTTTTTATCTTCATTCCAAATGATCAGAAAAAAGGAAACCAACAATAAAACAGGAGAAAGTACAAAATTATTACTATGTTACTATACTATAAAGTAGTAAAACGTATGTGAACAGTAGCTTACTTTTTTGATCAGGTCATAAGTAATATTCAGGAAATAATAGATATTGAATGGATGTTTGAACTTATTTGCATGTGATTTTTTTTTTTTTTTTTTTGTCTTTTTATTCTCATTCCAAGTGATCAGAAAAGAGGAAACCAACAATAAAACAGGAGAAAGTACTAAATTATTACTATATTACTATAATATACAGTAGTAAAACCATGATCCAGATCACCCCTGCTGCCTCTACCACGTCTCCCGGCTCTCCCACGCACAGCGCAGCCACTCCCACCTCTGTGGGGCGCTGGATCCAGCGCAGCTGAATCCAGAGAACTAGTGCTACTTCCAGCCCCACGTTTACCCCTGCCACCCCCTTCCCCGTTGGGCAAAGGGTTGAAATGATCACTTGTGCTTCATGAACACTCTCGCCTTGACGGCAGCACCATTGCGCTGCAAAGATGTACTAGGAGATGCGCGATTATTAGACGACCGATCGTCATTTCCAAAAGGGAAATATTCCCCTTCAGAATCAATCAGCGAATAACAGGTGCAACACATCCAAACAGTACAACTTTTTATCAGCCATTTGGCGATTTTCTCTCACAAATCTCACAATTCACTCGCACGCTATGAATTGAACTGCTTCCGCATCAGTGATACGATAGCTCACTTGCTCTGCCATTTCCTCAAACACGTTGAATAGGAACATGACGTAATTTTGGTCTAGAATCAAAGTACTACATGTCTGCCATCTAGTGGTAGGGAATACAAATGAGATATTATGCCATATTAGAAACTACAGTCTATTCTAATGAGTATGACGTCTTGTCGCAATTTTGCGACTTTGGCGCTTAGAGGGTTAAAATTTCTATGTTCAAAATTGTATGTTTAAAACATTAATCTCAACAAGAGTTTATGAATTTGATTGCACTTATGCCATCTCTTTCCATCACTTACACTTTCTCTAAAAAGAAAAGTAAGCGTAGACCCCTAATGGATTTATTGCATTTTGGGAAAAAATAATCAGTTTTTATAATAAATCTTTGAAAAAATTGAATTTTTAATGTTATTATAACCTAAAGATGCTATGTGAAAGTTTAAAACAGAAAATAGTGATTTTCATCTTGCCACTTTCTTGGTAAAAAAAAAAAAACACATTTTTGCTCAAATGAATAAAAAAGGATTTAAAGCGTTTTGGAATGAAACTCTTCATATGCTTTTATCAGTGTTTTGTGATAAATGTGACTCAACATAACATTGTGACTACAGTAAAAAAAGTTTTTACTTTTACAAAACACAGATTTGTGAGCATTATTGGACTTGAGGATGTTATAATAAACCCAAAACACACGTGATCGTTGTCATGCGGTGAGT
This sequence comes from Cirrhinus mrigala, assembly GCA_036247105.1. NCBI lineage: Eukaryota > Metazoa > Chordata > Actinopteri > Cypriniformes > Cyprinidae > Cirrhinus > Cirrhinus mrigala. Next base: position 7,143,119 of record JAMKFB010000189.1, read on the forward strand.
CAGCACCGTCTCAAATCAAACAAAAATATATAGCCCTCATGTTGCCCTTGTCTCTGGTCGTGTACTGAATATAAGCCTTTGTTCATAGTTGGTGTTCCACGGTTTGATTTAATTAAGCTGCACTTGGATTCATCTACAACTTGCCATTCAGTGGACTATCATTACACTCACCTGTGAGCCAGTTATGAAGTCTGATGAGGTTTGATTGTCTAACTTTGTTATAGCGCTTACTCAAATGCCCCATAAATACATGCATTTTTTTTTCTTTCTTGCAAAGATCTTTGGCATTCTTCATGATGTGACTTAAACATCTATGAAGAATGGGAAGTTCAAATGTTTCTGTTGAATGCTGTCCAGTAATTAAGAGGAAGTACTTCTGCAGCAGACCCTCCAGACCTGTTCTGCAGAATGCAATGGAAATGGGTGCCAGAGGTAAAGGTGATGCACCCTTGAATGGATTTCTAACAACCATCCAAGTATTCAGTAGGGAACGTAACGCTGCATCCCTCTAGCGGATACTTGGGTCAACATAATCCAATCACGCCATGCTGAGATACATGAATACCTGCCTGCCTGGTGGGGCACCACGGGAGTGACAGATATACATCAGCCTTTCCTCAAAAAGGGGCCTAGCCACTGACATCCTGGGCCGTTTACATAACCTGGCCGGAATGATCTTTAAACAACTCGACCAGGTAATGTGCATAGCTACCCTGTGCCATGTGAACCTGTAGCCTAATACATAAAACCAGAAGTGACTGAACCCAAGAGATGCTAAATCTCAAGAGCGGACCAAGCAGGTGAGCTAACACAGCTACACCTATGTACTAGGTCATCTAACCGCCGCCATAAAAACAAAGGGGGAAGGGGAGCGGCAAAGAAGATTATCAAGGAGCATCAGTGTCAGACCGTGGGTGGAACCCATGTTTCTTAGCTAGCACATTCCTGAGATTCTGTATCCTTTTATTAGCGCTAGCCTTTCCTCTGCGACTCCTAGAGGAAGGAGGGGCACAGTTAGCAAAGCTGGACTTTTGCTCTCATCTGTGAGCCTTGGCTTCAGACAGATTTCACCCCTAGAAGCGAATTTAGGCCAATGCGGGATGAAATTCTTGAGAGCAGCTGATTGCGTTCTCGGCTTCTTGAACTTGTCAACATCCGCCTCAGCGGAAGTGCCAATTTGCCCTGTTGGTGAAAGCAGACAGAGAAGACAATCCGTTTCTTTCTTCCTGATGGCCGCATGGTTGACCCACGGGTGCCTCTCCATAGCCACCATCGCCGCCATTGAACGACCAATGACAGCGGCGGTCTGCTTGGTGGTGCGGTCAGCCAGATCTGTGGTGCAACGAAGCTCTTTAACCGGCTCAGAGGACAAACCCTTGTTTTCGTCTAAGTCCTTGAGCAGGATGGCTTGGTAGGCTTGCAAAATTGCCACAGTGTGCAGAGCTCCACCAGTCAGACCTGCTGCCACATACGTCCTGCCATTCAGGCACAAGGTTGCTTGAAGTGCTGCTGATGGCAGGGCAGGAGCCTTCAGAGAAGATGACTCAACCTACGAGAGATAGCTCACAAAAGTATCCTCAACAGGGGGCATCTTCATGTATCCATGCTTAGCCACACCCTTGATGTTGACATAGTTGGTGTCCTATTGGTAGGAGTTTAAGACACCCCTTTCTTGAACTGCTCCACGAGCTCTACCTGCAAGCTTCATGAACTGATCTTCCGCTGTGCCTCAGCAGTGGTGGGACCAGACCCGTGAGGTGCAGAACCCTGCCTCTCTTCCCCAGAATAGAGACAAACTTGATCAGAGCTTACCCATTGGAAACTTTTTTACAATGCGTGCATTCAGAGCCCCCGAGCACCGAACGAACATGCTTCTCACCCAGGCACATAACGCATCACAAGTCATGCGTGTCATCGGGTGTCAAAAGCCTGGGACACGGAGGCATGTACTTCTTGAAGTACACACACTGCTACAACAGATGGCTCCTGAAGACAACAAAAACTGGTGATGTACTCAGTAGGTGCCCTTTCATACCTGCAGGCTCCTGCCTATGAGGTCATGGGCCACACAGGCCTTTTCAAACATGCTTCAGACACTGGTCGCACTGAAAGTGTTATGCAAAGTGTCTGCTACAGGGACATGGTGTTAAGTTTTCTAGAAGGGGAACCACTGCTGCATTCAGAAAGCTCTCATTAGCAACTTCAATATTTACTTCCACTGGACAGTCTTCAAAATGACAATAGCCCATACATGTGAAAATTGGAGCCTTTGTCAGTGACCGCAACGTTTTTTACTTTGTGTTGCTTAAAAGCAAAGCTGCAGTATGGATGAATGGATTTTATTCCTTTGGCAATCACATTTGTCCACTGACATCTTTTACCAAATAATTTAGTTGCATGGTACAGAAACCTTTTCACTTAGTATGTAATGTTGTGTTGCTATAAGTAATTTGACTATTAATTCATTTATTTATTTAGTAAGTTAGTGAAGGTGTTTGATCATAAGGATTTATTTAAAAACCTGTAAAATAACAGCATTATTTCAAGTTTAAATAAAGATTTAGCACTTTATTTAAATTAGGATAATTTACTTAAATGTTAGTTTTTTTGCCAGCCGTTGCTGTCAGTCATTTGACTGTTTACATTTTTTTTCCTTTTCTTTTTTTTTTTTTTTTTGTTTTAAAGGTGAGCCAGTGGTGCCATTTGCACCATCTGGTGGTGATTTCATGAATTATTTTTGTAATTTTACATACATTTCTATGTAATTTTAAGAAACAAAAAAAAAAAAAATCTATAAATAATGCAGTATTTTCCTGTATACAAAATGTGAATTACTATAATGCATTGATGATTATAATACTTAAAAAACAGTCAAATTGTTAGTTTTACAGATATTGTTAGTAATTTGCAGTTTTGCATAGAATTTAAAATTACTTATTGTGTTGTTTTCTGTACACGTTTTTATAGTGTATTTTTGAAAATATACTTAAACATTTAAAATATTTTGTAACAAAAAATATGCTAACATTTTAAATATATTTTGGCCACAAAAAAGTCCCACGAGCAGCAATCAGAAGATGGAGCAGAAGATGAGAATCTAACAGAGGGAGGCCACTACTGTAAAAGGCATTTAATGGAATGAAACTTTCTAAGGAAAGTGTAAAACCGTTTGTCTTCAAACATTTTGCATATGTAACTGGATTGCAACTGATGCAAAAACACTTTAGGTATCAGCATATAATATACACTCTCATTTAGATCATCAAAATATGAATTCATGGATACCTGACATTATATAGGTGAGGTTACATTAACTAGTGGTTCTATCATAAAGCATGCTTAAAACAGTATACAATACAAAGAGGATATACAGTGTCCTCCACTAATATTGGCGCAGATAAGAGTTTCACTTATCCAAAGATGTTCTGAGGGCAGAAAGGAAAATGATTGGTTTACAGATTCAACCAATGAAATTGAAGCAGAGGCGGGGTCAGGAAATTTGGACGTGTGGAGGGAATAAGGCCCCGTTTACACTGCAGGTCTTGATGCCTAATTCCGATTTGTTGCCTATATCCGATTTTTTGGACCGTCTGTTTACACGGTCTTTTTAATTGTGACCCATATCCGATTCGTGTGTTTACACTTGCTATAATTTCGCGCATGCTCAACGGGGGTTTTTGCACGACACCGTAGCCAAGATGGATGAAATTTGTCTTATGATAGCTTTGCGATGTATGCGAAGTTCGCCGAACAACATCACGATTTTGAGGCGAAGGAGGAGGACAAGGGCCATCACTGCAGCCGGCACATGTGCTTCAATTATTGTGTCTTCGACCATACAGAGGAATGTTTGGGTTCGAGAGAGATCTCAAGAATGGTGGGAGCATATTGTGGCAGGCTTTACCGAGGAGCAGTGGGTCCAAAATTTTAGGATGAGCAAGAGAACCTTTGACATGTTGTGTCAACGTTTGTCCACATTCCTCTCCTATGACGACACAACGTTTCGTCGGGCCATCCCTTTGCAGATGCGCGTCGGGGTTGCTCTCTGGTGGCTGGCAACAGGTGTGGGCTATCGCACGTTGGCCTACCTATTTGGGATCAGCAGCGCATCGGTGTGCCTGATAGTCAACGACTTCTGTCAAGCCATGCGAGACGAATTGTTGCGCGAGTACATCCAGCTTCCGCAGCTGGATGAGCTGCAGAACGTCATAAAGAGGTTTCAAAACCCGCTAGGGGTTCCCTCAGTGCACTGGGGCCATAGATGGGAGCCACATACCGGTGATCGCTCCATCTGAGGACCATACAGACTACTTTAATCGAAAGGGATGGCATTCCGTGATTTTGCAAGCTGTTGTGGATCACAGATTTTGGTAAGGACAGCATTTAAAAAATAATTACACACACATTGTGAAATATATTGTGAAATATATTGTTAAGCAGCCTTACATTTACATTTAGCCATCATCCTTAGTATAGCCTATCCAGGTATATTATCTGTCCCTACCTTTTCATCTCAATAGTTTCACAAACATAAATGTTGGATGGCCTGGAAGTGTCCATGACTCCAGAGTCCTCAGGAACTCTGACATTTATGACAAGGCAGAAAGAGGACTGCTCTTTCCAAATGTGAGTTACTTTTCCATACAGTAAGCAGTAACATACTGATCAATTCTGATGTTCTAGCCATTACCCAGACATTATTCAATATTTTTACCATTTGTAATACACTTCACATTTCTGCTATTAAGATTAAGAATCATTATCTTTGTTATAGATCATGGTTCTCAAACTTTTTTATACCAAGTACCACCTCAGAGAATATTTGGCTATCCAAGTACCACCATAATGACCAGCATTAAAATACAGTGGTGTAGTAGGCCTAATCATCTAATGTCATAATATAATTTTGTTTTTACTGTGCCAAAATATATTAAAAACTTGAACCGAATTGTAAATACTCATGATCTGTATTTTTGATCTGTACATTGACTGCATTTTCTGATAATTTCACTCAGCTCACAGATGAGATCCAAGGCATACAGGTGCCCATTATGCTGCTGGGAGACCCAGCCTACCCACTTCGGCCATGGATCAGGAAGGGCTACCCCGATACAGGAAACCTAACTGATGACCAGCGCTACTTCAACCAGAGGCTGAGCAGGGCTAGAATGACAGTGGAATGTGCATTTGGTCGCTTGAAAGGTAGATGGAGATGTCTAGCCAAACGTCTTGATGTTGACATAGCTTTGGTGCCCACTGTTATTGCTGCATGTTGCACATTACATAACATATGTGAGAAGCACAATGAAACATATGGTGAGGACCTCCCTGCAGCTGGCCCTCCTGAAGCAACAGGTGAAGATGGTGACCCAGTGGGTGCTGTGGACACTCGTGCACCAGTTGCTTCTCTGATGGATGAGGTAGGCCTATTGTCACTTAAAAGGGCTGAGTCACTGATTGAGGTCTCAGGAGAATCATAGGGAACTTGAGGATCATCTGGATAAAAACAAATTCATTCTTGTCACATAAAAGTAACAACTAGAACAGAGAATTGTGCTATTTAATAGGTCAGTTTTGGATGTGTAATATATGAATAAAGCAAATTCAATTTCGAATGTATAATATGCGTCAAGGACGGACATATTTTAGCCTAGGCTTTTGGTATAAAAATGTATATACACTACCAGTCAAAAGTTTTGAAATTGGAACAGTAAGATTTTTATTGTTTTTTTTTTTTGTTTGTTTTTTTTGGCAGTCTCTTCTGCATGCATTTATTTGATCCAAAGAACAGCAAAAACAGTACAATTTTGACATATTTTTAGTATTTAAAATAACTATTTTCTACTTAAATATATATTTTTACTATCATTACTCAATTTAAAATGATCCTTCAGAAAACATTCTACTGATTTGCTGCTCAAAATTTCTTAATGTAAGAACTGGAGTAGAATTTTTAAATGTTTTGATAAATAGAAACTTCTGAAGAACAGCATTTGTCAGAAATAGAAATCTTTTGTAACATTCTAAATTTATCAATTTAAAGCATCCTTGATAAATAAAAGTATTATACTATACCATCCATACTTATGAATGGTATAGTGTATAATGTTAAAAAAGCATTTTAAAGCAGAAAAATGCTGATCTTTAGATCTTTCTATTCATCAATGAAACCTTAACAAATTATACTCATCTGTTTTCAACATATTAATAATAATAAATGTTTCTTGAACAGCACACCAGCATATTACAATGATTTCTGAAGGATCATGTGACACTAATCACTGGAGTAATGATGCTGAAAGTTCAGCTTTGTTCACAGAAATAAATTACATTTTAAAATATATTCAAATCTTGAATGTTACGCTTCCACATGTACTTCCCACGTACTTTTCACGTATGCTTCACGTACGCAGTTTAATGATGTACAGAACGCAATGCCTCAGAAAATCCGATCTGCCTGTTTACATTACAGTCGCATTGGCCCATATCTGATTTATATCTGATTTATTTCCACATATGAATGAGGCCTGAAACCGATCTCGAAATATCCGAATGCATGCGTTTTTTTTCCCGTTTACACTGTCACAGAACAGATCCGATCTGTGTCACATATGAGCAAAAAATCGGAATTAGGTCGCATTTAACAGACAGTGTAAACGGGGCCTAAGCTTGTTTTCAACATGATAGTTTTATTCTTACATGTACTATAATATGTTATTAGCCCCGAAATAAATCATGTCAGTGAATAAATACATAGATATGTATCAGTTATTTGTAATCCCAAATAGTCTAGTGGTAGAATTTTTGTGAAGTGAGTTAGAGGTTTTGGGTTCTGGTCCGCCACCGCGTATATTTTCCCCCCTTATTAAAAAAAAAATATGTTCATCAGTGATCCTATATCAGAGACACATTTGAGTGTATTTTGTTTTGTTTTTTAACTGGTGTCGGATTTCGGTACAACACCGGAATGAGTCATAAGCGATGGACTGACGCGCTTGCGTGTGAACGAGACGCATTCGCAGTCTTCAACAGTAAAACCAACACAATAGTGTTAAAATGTACAGTTTCACAAACTTTCTTGCAAAAGTTTTCGTCCTTTCCAATGCTGGTTGCGATTTCTCTCTAGGAGATATTTGCCATCTGACGACTTCTATGATCACGCATTGATGGATCATAGAGATGTTTGTACCGGCGTACCTGTTTAGCCAAAACAGCTTTAAAATTGTTTGTGATCACTGCGGTGACACGCAAACAGTTCACTTGAGATGCCGTGTACACCACCACGAAATGGTTGATTTCACAAACCAAGCGAACTTGCGGACGCGTTGAGTATAAACAATGAACAAATGAGCTAGTTTTAGCGCTAAAACGCTTTGTGAAATACTCTTAGAGCAAAAACTTAGGAGTCCTAAATTTAGGACTGGCACGCCCATTATTTTTAAGATTTTCTCCTAAATTGGCAGGTTATTAGCTACCTTTAGCCTTAAGATGTTTTGTGAATACAGGCCCAGAAGTTTACGTTTGCCATTCTGGAACAATTCTCTCGTGAGGGTGAAGCTAGAGCGGTGTTTTCTTTGGCTACTAAGTTTTTGATCAACAACTTCGTGACCTGTAAGTGAAGGTGTCAGTGTTGCTCCTGTGTGGATGTGAGCATCTGTTAGCGGCTTCCTATTTTATGTTAGTGATACAAAGTTAGGAGTTTTGTTTTTGAATTTTATCTGTATTTATATGCTGCTACTACTACATAAGCTTTTAGGAACACGATCAAATGCAAAGGAAAATGAAGGTCTGTTGAGGTTTAATTGTACATTAAACAACGTAACAACTCTTTATAAACTTCATAAACGCTCTTTACAAACTGTAAACCGTTCTGTTCACCCCGAGAGTTGTCCTCCAGACACGTGTGTGAGCACTGCGATGCGACAGCTGGCCAAACAAATTACTGAAATGGAGCAAAAGTACCCGGACTCTCTTCAAATCATTCTTGAGGATTTTAACAAAGCAAATCTCTCCCGTGAATTGCCAATATACAGACAGCACGTTATGATGTCCCACCAGAGACAGTAATATATTGGATCACTGTTACACAACAATTAAAGAAGCATATCAGTCTGTCCCACGGGCAGCTTTGGGGCTCTCTGATTACTGTTTGGTTCATCTTATACCAACCTACAGTAGAAACTGAAAACAGCTAAACCTGTATTAAGCTGTTAAAAGATGGACTAATGAAGCAGAGCGGAATTTAAAAGCCTGTTTCAAATTGACTGATTGGAGTGTTTTTGAAGCTGCTACCACCAACCTGGATGAGCTCACAGAGACTGTAACTTCATATATCAGTTTCTGTGAAGATATGTGCATCCCCACCAGGACATTCTTATCATTCAGTAATGATAAACCGTGGTTCCCCTTCAGGAACTCAAACTGCATCTGAAAACGCTAGGGGAACACCTGCAGCAAGATGTGTTTTATTGTCAATTTGGACAGGCCAGACTCACACCTGACTCCCACTCTGATCTGCACTTTACATATTCACCCACCCCCCTGCAACCCCCCTCCCTCCCTCTCTCTCCCACCACTCAACCTGCACTTAAGGTCTGTTTAGAGGATGTGAACAGAAACAGAAACAGAAATCTAAGAAAACTTCAGGCCCAGATGGTGTTTCACCTGCCTGTCTAAAAGTCTGTGCTGACCAACTGGTACCCGTCTTCACACAGATCTTTAACAGATCATTGGAGCTGTGCTTAGTTCCCTGCTGCTTCAAATGTTCCACCATTATTCCAATCCCCAAAAAGCCCAAAATCACTGCTCTTCTCCCTGTACACAAATGACTGCACTTCAAAGGACCCCTCTGTCAAGCTCCTGAAGTTTGCGGATAACACTACAGTCATCGGCCTCATCTAGGATGGAGATGAGTCTGCCTACAGACAGGAGGTTAAAGAACTGGTTGTCTGGTGCAGTCTTAACAACCTGGAACACTCTCAAAACAGTGGAGATGATGGTAGACTTCAGGACGAACCCCCTTCCACTTTCCTTACTCACCATCATGGACAGCACTGTGGCTGCAGTAGTCATTCAGATTCCTGGGTCTCTGAATGACCTGAAGTGGGACAATCACATTGACTCTATTGTGAAAAAGGCCCAGCAGAGGCTGTATTTCCTTCGCCAGCTGAGGAAGTTTAACGTGCCACAAGACCTGCAGGATTATTGGTGCCCCTCTACCCAACCTCCAAGAACTTTACATGTTGAGAGTGAGGAAAAGGGCTAAGAAAATAACTCTGGACCCCTCACACCCAGCCCACTCTCTCTTTGAACTGTTGCCCTCTGGCCGACGCTACAGAGCACTGTGCACCAAAACAGCCGGACACAAGAATTTTTTTTCCCCAGGCCATATCTCTCTTGAACAACACATTACACAACTCAGTACTGCACATCTGTAAATAGCTCTGTCTACGAACATTTTTCCTTTTTCTGTATATTTTTATTTCTACTGTTATTTATAAATTATTGTATATTCTCTCTAATATTAGTGTTTGTATTACCTTAATTTTATATATGTATGCACTGTTTGTACTTTCTGAACTGGAAGCTCCTAACACCAAGACAAATTCCTTGTGTGTGAACACACTTGGCAATAAAGCTCTTTCTGATTCTAAAGTACTGTATAAAATACTAAAAATGTTGTGTAAATTCCAGTGTTTCGGGGAGTATATTTGTTTATTTCTGATTATTCTTTTGCATTGTAGGGTCTAATTAGGTTGTGCTATTACAGTTTAAAGAGAATACTAGCATCATATATGTGTGTGTGTGGTATCTTCAGCTGTAAAGAAAGTCTCATTCCAACCAGGTAATCAAGGTTGGCAGTTGCATGTTTTCAGATGCTACAGACCTCAAAGGTCTTTTCATTACATATTCCACACAAAGAATGTTTTTAATGCTAATTGTTTTTATCATGCTGATAAGTTTTAGTAATTTTATTTAGTTAACATTATCATCTAACATTTAAAACTAGAAACACATTTTTGTAAACAATTATCAACTCTTTTAACTGTGACTTTTATAAACCAGCTGAGTGAATGTAATTGAAAATACGAATTCAAATAAAGTTACATTGTTTATTGTCACTACAGCATATACACAAGTATCAAAGTGAAAGACCAGAATCCACAAAACACTACCTGCATAGTATACATCCAATGCATAGCATTCTCATAATATACATTACTATACAAAATGCACAAGTATATAATATACAGAATATGTCTAACATTCATGTATGCTTTAAAGATTCACCATTTAAAGAGATAGGAGCTGTACTTGCATGACTGAAATAGCTGCCTGAGAGGTGTTTCAAAGATGGCCCTTTTTACAATATGTAATATAAGTCTCAGGTGTCCTCAGAAAATGTCTGTGAAGTTTCAGCTCAAAATACCCCACAGATCATTTATTATATCGTTTTGAAAATGCCTATTTTGAGTGGAAGCAGAAACAGCTGTTTTCGTGCATGTCTCTTTAAATGCAAATTTAAGTTGCTGCTCCCCGCTCCCTTTTCCAGAATACAGTTGTGCTTTTAGAGTGCACGCATCCCAAACACAGACAAAAAGCTGCTGTCACACAGCATGTGAGTACTAAACCAAGTTCTCTTTAATATGTTACTGCTTAAACTGTCAAATACACACAGGTTTATGTTGACACGAGTTACACACATGAGTTACAAAAACAGTCAGTTGTGCCTGTGAAGGTAAAGAGCTGGGAAAGAAATCGCATGTTTATAACATATGAAGTGGATCAAAAAAGTTCATCAAAATTGTCCT
>JAMKFB010000189.1:7154429-7230373 GCA_036247105.1 Cirrhinus mrigala
GATTTCGAACGCAGCCACAGTTAATTTAACTGAATAGAACGGCTCACATAAACAAAAGAAAAAAAAAACATACAAAAACAGTGTTTCCACTCAAAAAGAAAATCACATGTTTACAGTAGCCAACATTTGAAGTGGATCAAAAAAGTTGATCAAAATTGTCTTAAGACAACAACGGGTATTGTTTTGGTTTGAGGACAACTTTGATGATAGGTTTTTATCCACTTCAAATGTTTAGTACTACATATTAGATCTGTGTGGTAGCAGCATAATATACAGTAACTAAATCAATAAATCCACCATTTTTCGCCATGGTTGCTTAAAAAAAGATGCACTGGGGAAATAACACTTACACATGAAAAAAGGACTTAAGGAGGCAGTAGACCGTAAGTGCTAACAATACAAAGTTTCAAACATTGTCTAGAATAGTACAAGTTAGAAAAGAGAGGGATTTAAGAAATAGTTAATCAATACTAGTACATGGATTATTTACAGTCTTTACAAATAGAGCACAGAACACATTTGTAAACTAGAATCCCAGATGTTCAGCTTCACTGATTCCAAAACTGTTCTGTAGAATAAACCTATTATACTTGTTCAATTAGATATATTGATTCAAACTCTCAATAGCTTCATTTTTAGAGTATTTTCTCCATTCACCTGGGATCTCACCACTCCCCTCAAATGTTTTATTGTAGTATTTTTCCAGAACTGTCTGGAATCTGCAGACAAACCACTTCCAGTAGGGTAGTTCAGAGTGATCAGGGGTGATGCTCCAGTCTGCATAAACTTTTCCTGCTCTTCTGTATTCTCTCCAGAGAACCTTGTTATCTGAGTCAATGGGGAAAAAATACAGATTGTTGTTTGCTACTGCTGATGTGCAGATATGAGCACACAAGTTTGATGTTTTCAAGTAATGAATCCCACTCAGTCCAATACTGCGATGAAAAGGAACACTGTGATCTCCATCATGGTTTTCTATGGTGTTAGTGCAGATGGCTGCACAGAACGGACACTGAACCCAACAGCACTGACAGAAGTGTTCAAACAAAAGCTCATCCGGTCTGAATTTATAGTCCAGCTTCAATGGAAATGTCTTTGAGTTGAATCTACTGGTGATGGCACACATTATAGCAGGAAGTTCTTCTCTTATCACATCTTTTAGGAGGTTGAAATTATTAACACTACTAGTTTTAACTCCACTGAGGACGTTTTCAGAGAAGATTAGCTCATCTGAGAGCTGCTGTGTGAAACTCTTCAACCATAAATTAAAATCTCCACTGCTGACTTCAACATATTTAGTAGATTCATGTGCTGCTTTCATGATGATCTGCCGCAACTGTTCAATGTTCTGCTCCATCTTGGGTAAAACACTGTCACTGAACTTATCAGTGATGTACCAACTGACTTCATCTCTGATGAAACTCTTGAAGTGATCTCTAGGATTATCAATGTAGTACATGTAATTGACAAAATCCTCTTTTTCCGCCAGTTTTTTCAGGATGTGTTTCTCCAGATTTGATCTGTTTCCATTCAGTGATTTACAGTTTGATCTCATTTCATCTGCCAAATCTCTGGCAGTCTTCTTGTAGACACTCTGTTCAATAGGCTCTTTAAGTTTTTGACAGATAATCTTGCCAAAAATGGCAGTTGATGTTGCTCCATCCCGGTGTTTCTGGAAAATACTATAGTATTCTTCTTTCTTCTTCTCAACATATATTAAAGGATCATTGGCTTCTCTGAACATTGTGTGTTGGTCAGTGATAATCTTGTTTGCTCTCTTACAGATGGAAAGAACCAAATCCATGAAGAATTGTTTCTTGAACACATATTTCACCGACCCTTTCTGATACTCTCTTACTCTCTTCTTGATGTAATCTGTGAGTTGTTGAATGTAGCTGATGTTGTAGCCCATCTTTGAAATGTTAAATGACTGAATCATTCTGTCTGTCTGCTGAACAACATCTGTGACTAATGATCTTATTTGGGCTTCATCCGCTGGAGACAAAGTTTGATCATAATCAGATGTTTCTTTAGATTTGCTGCAAGCCTCTGTTATCTCTGTATTTGTGGATTTTTTGAACATAACATACAGAGAATAACTCTGAACAGTAAAAATATTGTTGCACTCAATGTCATCTTTCCTGTGGCTGGCAGGGAGATATCCCTCATAGAAATCACTGAGGAGGAGGTTGACATCTTTTAGTATGCCAATGTCTTTGATTGGAGGAGTGTCTGAAATGATCTTATTCACACTCTTTTCCCAAAACAAATCAAACTCTTTCTTCAGAGTTTTTTCATCAGTTGTTTTGTCTTTGAGCTTTAAGGCAAGTTCTTTGCTCTTTTCATAGAGACTGTTTTCATTATGTGTCCTTTGAGCATCAATCTTTTTCTTCAGGTCTCGCTGCTGAAGAATCACATTTAATTTCCTCTTCGTTTCTTTCACAATGTTTTCCTGAAGCTCTTTTATTTTGATTTCAAATAATGTGTTCCACTGAATCAGTATATTTGCATGTGTGTCTTTCTCAAAGAATTCTGACATTGATTTTTCTACTTCTTCAGTTGTCTTCTTCAGTTCTCTTTGTATATCAGTTTCCTCAACATCATGAATTGTTTCATTTTCTATTTTGATGTATAGCTTGTTCTCAGCTTCCATCATGGCACTGCGAAGAGTCCAGGACCACTTGCTGTATTCAGTCTCAAGTTTCCTGTAGGCTGAAATCTCCAGAGAATTTCTGAAGCTAAAGACAAATCGTTCATTCAGTAAAGCCTCCCAGAAATCTTTAATTCGATTTTGTAAGTCTTTCAGTCTCATTCCATGTGAATTTGAGACATGAGATACAATAGTTTCCTTTAGTTGTTGAATATTCTCACAGTACTTTGGGTTTGGATGTGCCATTGGTGGGCTTCCCTCCCAGTGCTGAGCAAAATACTTTACATCATTCTGAATATCAAATCTAATGACGTCACTGAAACATCCTGCATCACAAACCTCCTCTTCAGCAGCAAGTTTTGTCATCTCATCCAGTGTCTCCTGCAGCCGCCTCCTTCCCTCCATGTTTTTCTCTCCAGCTGTGACATCTGAAACATTCTGATGCACAAACACACAGCTGGGATTCAGTCTGACCCTCTTCATCCTCAGGAAAGCCTGAACAACAATCTGAAGAATGTCCTGCATCTCAGATGGGTTTTCTCCAAAGATGTTGATCAAGGTCAGATTTGCAAGACCAACAACAAACGTGGCCAATTCATTGTCATGATCTCTCATTGATCTTCCAGCCAGTTCTGGAGCACAAAGACCCTCAGTATCAACAACCAGAATATAATCAAAGTTCATCTGTGTTTTCATCTCATCTGACACTCTGACCAGCTGCATGAAAGCTCCTCTGGTGCACCTGCCAGCACTGACGGCAAACTGGAGTCCAAACATGGCATTCAGCATAGTGGATTTCCCAGAACTCTGAATCCCTAAAACTGACAGCACAAAGATTCTTGGGTCTTTCAGTTTCTGGATGAGTTCATCTATAACAGCGGAGATCCAAATCACAGGAACATGAGCAGCATCTCCATCCATCAGCTCAAGTGGAAATCCAGAGATCATTATCTCTGCTGCAAGACTCGGGAAAGAAGAGAAGTCAAACTCTAGGTCTTTCTTGTTCTTCTTTACTGATGAACATGATTCATAGATCTGACTGATCTCCCTCATGATGTGCTCCACACCAAAGGTTGCAGCTTGAAGATTCTCAGATATTCTGTCAAGTGCATCTCTGATTTGTTCAGATTTTTCATTGTTCACTTTCAGTTTTAAGGCTGTTGACCATTTTTCATTATACTTGTGATATAGATCAGAAAGATCAGCTGATGTATATTCATCCAGGAGGATTTTTAGCCATTTAAGGAAAAAGATCTTCTCATGTTTATTATGTGAGATTATTTCTTTAATGAAAAGCTTTATAAACTCACTGATGTTAGATTCATGCTGCAGTTCACGGATTTTCCTCATTTCTGAGTGTTTTCTACTGATATCTTTTTCTGTCTCATCTGCTCGAGGTCGATGTAGTTCTTTGTTCTTTTGACTCCACTGATGCCACAATTTCCCCTGATGAGGCAGAAATGATTCTTTGATTTCTGTCAGATCTGTCTTCTCCAGTAAATGTATCATCTGCTGTGCTGCTTCTCTTCCTCTTCTGCAGTCATCATTATCTTCCTCATCTATTCTGATGTCTGAGTGTTTGGACACATCTTGAAGTCTGAAAGTGGAAGATGATCCTGAAAAACAAGAATTTATAGCTTTTATGAGTTCTTCAGATACATCTGACTGATTTCTAGCTTTCAAACCAATTTTGTATTTTTCTTTCCGTGTTTTACTGAGAGATGAAACATCTTCAGTAAAAAGACAAATGAGTGGCTTTGAACCCTTATAGAGTTCATCAAGTTTTGCCGTGCTGCTGTCATTCCTCTTCAGTTGTGATAGAAGAACAATATTGACTGAAGCCATTTCAGTGAGGATCTGCAGCTGTTTCCCATGTTCTCCTGCATCACCGTGTAGATTACAGAATGCAACACAGCCAGTGAATTTATCATCACATGTTCCAGAGGGGCAGTACCACATGATCTCCACCACTCCATCCATCAGGACTCTGGTTCTGCTGCTGCCTGGGCAGTTCCTGTGGAAGAATGTGTTGTGTCTCTCATTGATCAGACTGTTCATCAGCTGAGACTTGGATGAAGACACAGAGCCAAACCTGAAGAAAAACACCATTGGAGTTTGTGCCTTGTAGATCGGCTGGGTTTGACTGATGATTTCATTGTTGGAGTTTCTCATCTTCCAGCTTTTGCTGATTTGTCTGAATGTCCAAAGAGGAAACTCAATCTGTCGTGTGAATGGATCAGGGACAAGCAGAGGCAGAGCGTACTGACACTGGGACAGTTTAGTCACCATCAGCTGCTTCAGGAAACCATCAGCACAGTGAAACACAGCCATCTGAACATCCATTGGGTGAACAGGGTCAGATGTTTTTACTGTATTGCCAGGCCCACTCATTTCACTAAAAAAATCTGCATCAGCCTGGTACTCATGTGAATCATTTGTGTCTTGTGTGTGGCTAAGTTGATTGGTTTTAATATATCTTGCTCTGTAGTCCACCATCAGTAGCTTTTGCATAAAAGTCTGAATCAGCTGCTCCACAGGACAAGAATTATGATAATTATGTGCAGTTAACTGAAGAAAATTGCCAGCTTTCAGTTTATGGTTTCTGCTGCCTTCAAGATGTAGTTTGTTAAAGAGATGCTGTACTTTTTCTTGAATTTCCTGTTCTGATTTTGGATATTCTTTTAAATCATTTTCATCCATTTCCTATAAATGAAACAGCATAATTGTTAAGCAGGTTCCAGAGAAAAAGCCGTGAGCAGTGTTCACTGGTGTATGACCGCAATTTAATGGAGTTGTCCAATGCACAGCATACAGAAATTTGTAGGTGATTATTTTCATTATTGATTATTGCTGGTTTTATTGGTTATTTGTTTTGTTCCTATTCTGGTATATTTTCATTCATGTGAAAAATTCACCAGCCAAACTTTGGTCAAATGAATTCAGCAGCTAGGAAGAGCATTTTGTCTTGAACTACTAAATGACATTTTTTAAATTACATTAAATAAAAAGTAAAATGACTAGTACCAGTATTATGAAATTTTTTTAGAGTCAGTTAAATATTTAGTTGTTTGTGATATTTTGCTAGTGTCTGACAGTCCCTTTAGAAGTGATCACAAACACCAAACACCAACTCTAATCCCACTGTACTGGAAGGCAATTTAGATATCTATATGAAAACATTTATATCTTGGATTTGTGAGGCCAACACTTACCTTGTGTCTCTCTCTTGAAATGGTGTCCTCTGTGCTCTGCTTATTGATTGTCAGTTTATCTTTAAAAAAAAAATAAGAAAGCAGAAACCAAAAAAGTGATTGAGGGGCAAAGATAAATGTGGAAAGTACATTTTGTAAATTGTTGGTTTATTTTGAGCTTAATTGGTGTACAATCAACTTCTGAGGAAACAATATATTTTCTGTTCACTGATTTATTTTCCTTGTAAGCAGAGTTTCTTTTTCTACCTTCAGCACATGCAACTTCTAGGGCTGGCAGCGAAGGAGCGTATTAGCTGGATGAATGCAACCTCATTGTGCATTTACTGTTCGTCTCTGCACTCTTTAGTCTGGCACTGAGTTTGAAATGGACTTGGAGTGGCAGTGAGTGAAAAACAGTTGACCCTCTCTCCTCTGTTCTGTCATACTCTTCACTCCATCACCCACATCTCATCACCAGATGTAAATAGTACCACTGACATTTTATGCTCCACTGTAACATCCTGTCTAAATGATATCTGTCCCCTCTCTTCAAAGCCATTGTCTGCTCTTTCCTCCAACCTCTAGTTATCTGAGTTTCTCCATGAACAACCCTGCTGAAAAAAAAACAGCTAAAACCAGCCTAAGCTGATTGGCTGTTTTTTTTTGTCTGGTCATCCAGGCTGGTCTTAGCTGGTCAGCACATGCACAGATAATAATCTTTTCTTCATCTCTTCCCTCACAGAGGATTAAGTATCTAAACTTCTCCACTCCAGTCATCTTACAGCCTGCCCTCTAGACCCAATCCCCTCATACCTGCAGACAGTGCCTCCTTCTCATTTACCAGCACTCATACACATCTTCAATACATCTCTCTACTCGGGTGCATCCCTAATGCTTTCAAGCAGACTGGGATTGATTATACAGGCACATGATTTCTCCTGCCATTACTATTCTAATGACATGCAGCTTTACTTTTCATTTCAACAAGATGTTCTAACAGTAGCTGCACAGATCTCAGCCTGCCTGGTGGACATCTGAGAAAATCACCTGCAGCCCAATCTAGTGAAGACGGAACTTCTCCTTTTCCCTGCCGCTATGACGCACACCATAATTTTACCATCCGGTTACAACATGAGGAAAATCAGGCCCTTTATCATCAGTCCAAAAATTTTCAACCACCCAGATCCATCTTTTCTCTTAAGTGAATAACTTCTGAACTGACAACATTAAGAGTAAAAATCTAAGTACACAAAAAAAGTGAAAGATCTGAAAACAAAAACACACTACTAACCGCTTTCATTTTCACTCTTTCGTATATATTGTCTCTCTCCAGTGTAACACTGCTGTTGATTCTTATTAAACAGAAGCTTAATCTTTGTTATCAGTTGTTTCATCTCGGATTGGTTGTTCATAGACTTGTTGCAGGTGTGATATATTCCTCCACATTTCTCCAGCAGCTGCTCCAGAACAGAGTTTTTCTTCATATCATCATTTAGAGTGGCACACTCTTGTTCTCTCTCATAAGTGAAGAGAATCATCACAGACTTAAGAACTTTGTCACCAAACACTCTCTGTAGCCATTGAAGACCCATTTTATCAGCATCTGTTAACTGGCCCCATCGCACAACAAAGATGAAGGCATTGATTTCAGTTTCATTCACTAGTTGACCAATTTTATGATCTGCAGAGGGCAAGTTTAGTGAAGTCTCATGCAAGTCAATCATGTTGATTACAGAAATGTGATGTTCTATCTCCCTCTGTGAGGGAACAATCCTGGATGTCTCTAAGATTTTAATTGGCTTTTCCTCTCCAAGTAGAATGTTTTTAGGTTCAGACTGAACAGATGCAGAGTTTCCAAACACTACAACAGTCAAAGGTGACTCATGACCTAAAGTGAACAACAACAAAAACAAAAAAAACATTTTAAAGCACACAATAAATAATCTGATTTACTGCTGCAAAGTCAAATTCATCTCTTTGATTGATTCATTTTAACTGCTTCAATGAATCATTTAGAACAGGGATAGGCATCGTCTGTCCCGGAGTGCCAATGTTCTGCAGCTCACCTAGCTGTAGCCTTAGTAATTCTGAGGACCTTGATTAGCTTGTTCAGGTGTGTTTGATTAGGGTTGGAGCTAAACTCTGCACGATAGTGGCATTCCAAGACCGATGTTGCCTAATAAAAACTCCACTGCCCCTGTATGGTCAGTTCTGGAGGCAGCTTCTGTTGGGTCCACTTCTCTAGTAGCCTTATTGTGTTCTAGACTACCATTTACAAATCTCTATCTTAACTTCTGGAACCAGTTTAGATGGTCTCTTTCCCTAAAAGATTTATTATAGGCTGCACCAAAAAAAAAAAAAAAAACAAAAAAAAAAACGTTTGTCCCATCAATGATGGATGAGGCTTGGACAAGAAAGGGTGTGATCTCATTGTCCGATCTTTATACTGATGGAATCCTTTGAATAGCTGGTACAGAAATAAGACATTTCCAAATCACACTTCTATAGGTACTTCCAGCTCCAGAATTTTGTAGCAGTGAATTCTAATTACTTTCCATCATGTCCTCCCATTTCTTTATTAGACTCAATTTTTGAATGTAAATCAGTCACAAAACAGATTATAGGCAGGATTTAAGAACTACTCAGCATGCATGATTCAACTCCCTTAGACCTACTTAAAAATAAATGGGAGACCGATTTAGATGAATCAATCTCAGAAGGAATCTCTGTTGGGATATTTTACATCTGGCAGCCTTTCTTAACCTTTCTTGAGAATGGAAGCAGACAATATGGTAATGTAAAAGAAAGAAGGAGGAAATAAAGGAAGGAAAGAGGAAGTTGTATTATGCGTTGTGGGTTGGACGCTCGCACTCCGGAACACTTCTCTCAATAAGAAAGGCTTGATAAGAATAAGAAAGAAAGGGTTGAACAGCCTGAATATTCGATTTCTACATGTGAGCGGGAATTAAATGCCCCTTTCTGCCGATTGGTCAGCTGAAGATCAAACCGCGCCATCATCAGGTCTTCCTCAGTTTCACACAAAATAATAGTCCTGCTCACCTACCACTGCAGTTGTATGGATTCTTAACACGTTTATTGCAACTAAATTTAATCTTTTCTCATCAAACAACCAGACTAACAAATGGCTCAACACAACCCATACTGGGGCAGAGCCTAGACAGGGCTTTCTTCTGTGAGCTGTTCTCAAAGTGCCAGGGGGTCTGTAAAGTAATTTGCTATATACTACATTATTTTCTGGACTGTAAATCACTTTTTTTTTTTTTTTTAATCAAGAAACATGCTGTGAAGTTACTTATATAATGCACTTAATGTCAAATAATCTCAATGTATACTGTTAAGAGTGTAGATGCATTAGTGTTTGTGGCATACGCAAGAAAGATGTTCAAGGAGACAAAGCGTTCTGTTGTTTTCTATATTTTTCAAAGGGATGAATTTCCATTTCCATTTTTCCACAGATAGACTTACCTAAAAAAATAAAAAAATAAAAAAATAAAAAAATAAAATAAATAAATAAATAAAAATTGTATTTTTAAAAAGATTCTATTTTTTATTCTATTTATTCATTTGTTTGTAAGTAATAGGCCTACTTGGAGTGTTTACTTGCCTTCAGTAAGCTTGAGAAAGTTTTACTTACATTAGTTGATTAGTTTCTACTGTATTCTCTTTTTTTTTTTTTTTTTTTAAAAAACATGGTGGGAGTTTCTAGCTTCAAAGAAAGATAATTTTTCTAACATCTTTGCAGCAATAGTTTTAATGGGTCCAAAACCACCTTGGGTGTGCGTGATTTTCTAATAATTCAATGGCACATCATCATCAATTTTTCTTTATATAATGTAATTTATTGTAATTAATGTAACTATAAATGCATTCAAAAATAAAATGGGTGTGAGTTTGCTGTGACTTGTGGAAAGTATATGTAGGGCTTTTATACACAGTGTGTGCCATTGTAAAGACTAGGTTTATCCCTCACAGCCTCATTTTCATCCAAGAAAAAAAAGTCATATAAAACCCAAAACACACACAGCCACAATCAGAAATAAAAGAGCTGCATTTTCTGCTCTTAGGGTCCCATTCACCAAGATACCTGCTCCTTTACCCCCCCTCTTGAATTTATACATTTACTATATCAATGAATAAAATCAAATCCCACCCTATAATTTTTCACATTCTAGAACCTGTTTCACTCTGAAATATGTCACAAGACATAAGTCAGCCATAACTTCTGTTACATGACTTTAAGTTTGCTAAGCAGAGCATGGACACTTGAGATGTTGTGAAATCAAAAATCAAAATGGCAAGATACACTAGATGTTTGCTTTTCTTACATTTCAACTGACATCATTTTTCTAGTGTTAAAGGTTAAAAACAGGGATGCCCAAACTCAGTCCTGGTACTTGGTTTAGCGCCAACTTGCCTCAACACACCTGCCGGGGGGTTTCTAGTAAGAGCTTGATTAGCTAGTTCAGGTGTGTCTAATTGGGGCTGGAGCTAAACTCTGTAGGACACCGGCCCTCCAGGACCGAGTTTGGGCACCCCTGGGTTAAAAGAATGTTAAGATACTGACAAACAGTAGTGATTCTTTGGAGTCGGACTTGAGTCTAACTCGGCCCATTTTGGACTCGGACTTGTCTCGGCCTCCATTAGTTAAAGACTCGGACTCAACTCGGGCTCGAACCCAACACTACACTCGAACCCAGTGTGTTTATCTGCTTAGAATTTATCGAACCCATTGCAACTTATTGAAACTGAACTATACAAAAGGCTACTCACCTTGACATTATTATCTGCTTGTTTATTTATTTATTTATTTATTTATTTATATTTTCTATTTTGTATTGTTTTTGTTTGTTTGTTTGTTTGTTTTTTGGAACACACACACAAAAAAAGTCCAGAATATTGCCGAAATATATCAAAGGGTTCTGAGGGTATACTGTAGGGTTGTGTCAAGCCATTCATTACATGTGGTTGTTTGATAAGAAAAGATTAAATGTATTTGCAATAAACACTTTAAGAATCCGTACAACTGCAGCAGCAGGTAAGCAGGACTATTATTTTGCGCAAAACTGAGGAAGAACTGATGACTGCACAGTTTGACCTTAAACTAACCAATCAACAGAAAGGGGCGCTTAATTCCTGCCCACATGTAAAAATCAAATATTCAGGCTGTTTATTTATTTTTCCAACCCTGAACAAAAAATGAAAAATCAAGCTGAATTCTTGTTTTTCGTTTTTCTCTAAAGCCGTTTTTTCATGAACGTACACAGACCGACCGCATTCACCAGCTGCTTTCTGTTTCAATGTTAATCCATAAAAAAAAACAGAAAATCATTTATTTGTCTTGGCTTCTTGTATGTATGTATGTATGTATCAGAGGTCGCGCTAGACTTTAACATTGTTTGACAGACAGAGAAGTAAAAAATCTGTTATAATCTATTATCACCTGTCATTATAATTTTCATATAGAATAACACATTTAATTGCCTTTATTTTTGTTTACATTTTTTTATTATGAACCTACAAGACAACACTATAGTGTTTAAAAACAACAAAATATGCTAGGGCTGGGTAAACAACAACAACAAAAATCGATTTCTCAATTTTAATAGATTCTCATCATAATGAACCAATATCAAATCTTAAATCACAATCGATCTTTTGGCCTATGGTGTTTTCAGCTGATGAGTGGACAGTACATTGTGCATCTTCCTTCCAATAAATCGCAATAGCTAAGCTTTGTGTTATTTTTATATGAAACAAAGTCTCAGATTTCAAATTCTGTCCATTTCATTAGTAAATTCAAGCAATAAATACCATTTTGGCACTCTTTCATATGGCATGATAGATCGTTGTAGCTTATGTGTATTCACCTATGTGTAAACAAACACATAGAAAAACATTTGTGACAGTTTTGTTTTTGTTCTGGATCCCCTGCTCTGCTGCCAGACTGGAGCGCACTCGCCACCAACTGGACAGGGGTGGGATTGCAGCTACAATTTACAATAGATCACTCTCAGTGTAATCCGTCAAAATGACGGACGGCCTTCAGATTTTTACGTCACTAATAAAAAATTCTGTAAATGACAGACAATTTTCGGTTTACGTGACCCCTGGTATGTATAAAAACAATAACTTTAATAAAAACAATTATATTGTTTATATATTATAATTGTTAAATAACCATTTACTAAGTCACATAAAAAATTTAAGTCGCTTAAAAATTTTGGTAGAAAATTAAAGCATGAAATAAGATACCACATCAGTGAATTTGTGTTTAATGTGGGTATATTATCAGTAATCTAATCATTAAACATAATCATTCAAAAAAATATTTGACTCGTAGCTGTTGAATTGGCAAAGGGAAGTTGCAAAACTTATTTCAAATGAAGTGGCCACAATTAATGGCACCCTTTTACTCAATGAGACTTCCCTTCCTTTTCATTTTACAAACTAATGAAAGTTTAGGGTTTTGTGTGTGTGTGTGTGTGTGCTTTTGAATAAAAAATGTAAATGGTTAACAGTGCAGATTTATTTTTACAGGCTTCTTTGTTCATATCTACTAAGGGTGCCAGTAATTTTGATATATAAAGACTGGAAAAACAACATTAATCTGAAGTTAAACCTGCCTCCTCGTAGGTTTAATTTAAGCCTCAATTTAGTCTTGCAGTAGCTGTAGTCTTCCCCCAGGAAATCAGCCAATTCAATTCTGGACTAGACCAAGTCTAAGACTAGGGTTAAAACCTTGACACAGAAAGCAGATTTATGTTAATCTGGTTTAAAGGGCCATTTTAGCCTAGGACTACACTGTAACAAATTTCTGTAGTTTGCACAGCATTATACTGTAAAATTAAAAAATCCATACTGTAGAATATGTATACAGTATGTTGCCGTAAATCTGCAAAGCATCATGGGTAAAACTACAATAGCAGGGAATTTTACAGTAAAATGATATTTTCCTGTGAATCATAGTACAGTACATTTGAGCTGTATTTTTCTTTCAGCTGAATTAATCGACATAATGCACTTTTTTTTTTTCAATTTTTCCAAAGTTGCTCATTACTTTTCCATAATTTTGTCATTATTGTTATATTTACAGTTTTCACTTGTGAAGTTACGCCTTTTAAATTTCAGAGAGCGCGAGAGAGAGAGTGAGAGCATGTGAGTTGTTATAAGTTGTTATAAATTGTTATAAGCGTGAGAGCGAGGGGTGGAAACGGACATCCACGTTAACCGGTAAGTGAAATTTTGATATATTTTCATGCCTGGCAACATTTTATTGCTAACATCATTTCGGTAAAGGACTGACACTGCTGTATAAAAATGAATGTGTGTGTCTGTGTATGTTTGTGGATTAGCTGTTTGAAGCCATGTATGTTTTTGTTTTGTTTTTCTACTGCGCAAGGATATTGCTTTAAAATTGAAAAAAAAAAATATTCCCTTCATAAACAAATGTAATCCACTGCATCTTCAAGTTACTGGACTGTGACAGCTGGTCTAAGGTAAGAGCTCATGTCAATCAACTATTGTGGGAGCGGCCTCTGTCGGTGTGACGCCACACCGACAGGCATCTGAGAACGGCTCGATTTGAAAAAGGGGATATTATTTTTACAGATTAATTAAAAACCACTGCATGGATTTTTATCATTATAGGGTAGATTTGTACATACACTGCCAACACATATTAATGTTCAACAACATGAAAAAGTGAACTTGGCATCCGATGACCCCTTTAAGACTGATCTTAAGGCTATAACTTTTCTAACTGATCGGACTTACGATTTTCCTAAAAATGAATTCCTAGAAACGGGGAAAAATCTTATTGACGGAATGTTAAAATGAGCCAAGACTATTCAAACTCCAACTGTCAAAACTCCCAGAATCCCTTGAGACTCAATCAAGCTTCCCTTCTATGTACTATTTCTAATCCATTGAGACTCATTCAAACTCATCTAATATTTCTAATAATAATTCTCACTAGCCAAAACCAGCAACTACACTTGGAAAGAACCCGTTCAACTTGGAACGGGAATGTGCAGAAGCCCCGTCCTTCCCACAGGAGGTTTCGGAAGCACTTACACACACATTCTTCAGGAACATATGGAAGATTGGAGGTGATAGTAACCCTCTTGGACATGGCAGACAGTCTGCCGGGGAAACACAGGCTCTGAGGCTATACCGTGGAATTTTACACGTATGGGATCCACTTAGGTCTCTCATATGGACCCCAGCCCTCTACCGGTTCTCGTGGATTTATCGAGTGAGGGCCTGGCGCCGGATGCTCTGCCATGTCTGGCTGCCGAGGGGACAGAGTAGCTTGACGGGGTCTACTGTACAGACGCTCTGGAGCGGTTTTAGCAAGCTGGCTATAGAATCTAGCGAACGTGTTAGGGGTCACCCAGCATGCAGCTTTACAAATATCTGTCAGCGAGGCACCATGAGCCAGCGCCCTTGAGGATGCAACACTTCTTGTAGAGTGAGCAACCTGAATAGGCGGGGCACACTCCATGCCTGATAAGCTAAGGTGATGTCATCCACTATCCAGTGGGCTATCCTCTGCTTGGAGATGGCATTCCCCTTCTGCTGGGCTCCATAACAGATAAGAGCTGGTCTGAGGTCCTGAAGGCTTGTGTCCGGCCTACGTACCATCTTAGAGCTTGGACAGGACAAAGCAAAGCTAGGGCTGGGTTTGCCTCCTCCAGGGGCAGCGCTTGCAGGCTCACCACCTGATCCCTGAAGGAAGTAGTGGGAACCTTGGGCACATAGCCAGGCCGGTGCCTCAGGATTACCTGGGAGTCAGCCGGCACAACTCTAGCCATGAAAATGTGTGCAGGTCCGCTACATTCTTAATGGAGGCCAATGTAAGCAGGAGCAGAGTTTTCTTTGATAGAAACTTCAGCTCAGCTGACTGCAAAGGCTCAAGTGGGCCCTGCCGTAGTGCTTTGAGCAGGGTACGGAGAGGGGCCAGGGAGGATTTAGCCTTCTCGCCCCTGTGAGGGATCTGATGACCAGGTCATGCTTCCCCACTGACAGGGTCGTGATGTGCAGCTATCACAGCCACATAGACTTTAAGGGAGGAAGGGAGACTGCTTCACTCCAACCCTTGCTGCAAGATGTACAGCTCAACTCTGATTGGTCACCTTCGAGGGTACGGAGAGAGGAACACCACTTGATGAACAGGTTCCACTTCTGAAGTGATGGTGTTTACTACACCTTGAGGCAGCTCACCTAGAACCTCAGCGTCTCGTCCAGGGACCAGATATGCAGTTTTCACAGGTCACGAAGAGGATTAGTCCTGGGAACTAGGTCCGAGTGAGCCAGTCAGCTGCCACAAGCAGGACCTGCTCCTTGTTCTCCCTAATCTTGCATAGTGTCTGTGCGTGAAACGGGGAAAACGAACACTGGGATGGAGTCTCCATTCTCTGGGGAGTGTAGCTCATGACAGCTCGTTGGCTGCACGGTTGTGCAGGCGTGGAATGTGAATGGATTGAAGCGACTCCAGATGCTTCCGACTAAAGAGGAGGAGGTGGGGGGTGAGTTGCGACATGCGACCGGAGCGTAGACCACCTAGTTGGTTGCAGTAGGTAATGGTCACAGTGTTGTCTGTGCGGACGAGCATGTGCTTACCTCGTAAGTACCCTTTGAGATGGTTTAAGGCAAGACGTACCGCTAGCAACTCTTGGCAGTTGATGTGCCAGTGTAGCTGGGGGCCTGTCCAAACTCCCGACACAGCCTGCCTGTCATACGTGGTCCCCCAATTGGTAGTGGAGGCATCTGTGTGAACAGCATGCCTGAAGACCTGTTCCAGGGGCAGTTCTACCCGGAGAAACGCAAGGTCTGACCATGGGGTGAAGGTTTAGCGGCAGGCTGGTGTCACTTTGACCACTTTGAGGTAGCTGCCATATGCCCTAGGAGCCTCTGAAGCTGTTTCAGTGGGACAACTGTTCTGCTCTTGAATGTATTCAAGCAGTTCAACACTGACTGGTCATGTTCCTGCGTGAGGCATGCAGTCTGTTCGACCGAATCCAACTCCATACTGAGAAAATAGATCCTCTGCTTCAAGGAGAGTTTGCTCTTTTCCCAGTTGACCAGCTGAGGTGCGCAAGCACCAAGTCCCCGTGTTCGCACAATTGATCCTGAGACTGAGCTACTATGAGCCAGTCGTTGAGGCAGTTGAGAGTGCGAAAGTCCAACTCTCTCAGGGAAACAAGGAAGACACGGGACAACAGGGACAGCCCAAAGGGCAGGACCCTGTACTGATATGCTCATCCTTGGAGCATGAACCGCAGAAATGGTCTGTGGTACGGAAGGATCACAATATTAAAGTACGTGTCCTTCAGGATGATTGCTGTAAACCAATCTTGGGGACGGACACACCAAAAGATGTGCTTCTGTATAAGCATCTTGAATGGTAGCCTGTGAAGGGCCCGGTTCAAGACGCACAGATCCAAGATCGTAACCCACCGCCTTTCTTGGGTAGTATGAAGTAAGTGCTGTAAAACTCCATCCTCATATCTGCCGGAGTGACCGGCTCTATTGCATCCATCATCAGTAAAGTTGTGATCTCTGCACACAAGACATCTGCAGCCTTCACTGAACTAAAATGGATGCCCCAGAACTTGGGTGGGTGCCTGGCGAACTGAATCGCATGGCCGAGTCTGATAGTCCGGAAGAGACAGCGAGATGGGCTGGGGAGCTCTAACCAGGGGCCTCATATAGCAACGCTTCATATGCACAAAAACTTTGCTTACGCCAGTTTTCACACTCGTGGTCGGATTTACTAACAGTGAAATTAACGTGAGAATGTGTGTTCCTCCTCACCAACTTCATGTCTGGCGTATGTACATTTCTAATGTTTTTTGTCCGTGGGTGACTCTTAGAGGCAATGAAGTGAAGTTGCAAACATTAGACTACGAAGTATTCTACAAGTCTATCGCAACACCACCAGAGAGAAACATTGCTATTAATTTGTAATTGATAAAATAGGCTAATTGACTTACTATTGTCACACGAGCCTTATGGGAATGTTCTCAATTATGCACTTAAGTTAGAACATATAAAAGCATGTGCAAATTTATACAACCCTTCGTCTATGGCAATGTCAGCGTTGGCCTTATTAGAGGAAGAGAACGAGTTTTTAGGGACCAAAGTGATTTTCTGGACCACGATGATGATACAATACAGTTGACCAGCCAAACATTAAAATGCAATTTGCAGCGATAGCCGGTTTTCCTAATGTAATCGGAGCGATCGACTGCACACACATTGCTATCTGAGAAGAATTTGCATATGTGAATTGGAAACATTTCTATTCAATAAATGTGCAAATAATATGTGATGCAGAAATATAGCTGGCAGGGTGCGCGATAGGTGGCTTCTTGGCAAGTGACACATTTAAAGTTATGGTTCTATCTAAAAGATTTGTATTTATTTATTTATTTATTTACTTATTTATTTGTGCCTGTAATTACTGAACTTCACATCAGGAGATTGCGGCTATGGACTGAAGACGTGGCTGTTAACTCCCTTCACCAACTCACAAACTGACCAAGAGCACAGATGCAGTGATGCCCATTCTCGCACTCAGTCAGTTGTAGAGCAGGCGACTGGGCAGCTGAAATGTCGGTGGCGCTGCCTTGATAGGACCGGGGGGATGCTGCTATACCGCCCTAACAAGGTGTGTCACATCTTGCTGGCCTGTAGTGTGCTGCACAATGTCACGCACAGGAACGGCATACCACTCGGTGAGGTGGTGGCATGGCGCCAGATGACCCCGACCCAGAACCAGTGTATGTGCAGCCCAACCAACAAGCCATTCAGGCCCGTCAACGTGTGATTGCAGCAATATAAATAAAATATAAATGGTAATCAGAGACAAAGTTTTTTGACCAGTTCCTTTAATGAGTGGCTTATGTCTGAGTGACACTTTGTCGGTGCACAGCAGTTTTCCGCTTAACTTCCACTTTATATCTATATATTTATATATCTATATCTATATATTTTTAAGTTCATTTACAGTGCGAGTTTCAGAACCCACCACATTGACGGTGTCCGCCAAACTCTCCCACTCATTTCTTTTTCTTTTGTTATTAATTCCGGAGGACAAAGTTCCAAATAAAATATTCTTTCTAGTTTCTACCTCGGATAGTAGCACCTCCAATTCACTGTCGGTAAAGTTTCGCTCCTTGCTGCTTGCTTTTGGCAAAGTGGACTCATTACCATATTAAAGGAGGAGACCGGTTGGGGTTTTGTGCTTGTGCATGTGCGCTCAATTTCACATTACGCAGAATTACAGCTTTGTCCGTACGCTATGTTTTAGTATGAATTCAACGCAAGTCTTTGTACATGAGGCCCCAGGCCTCCAGATACCGTACAAGTGGCACGAACAGGACCACTGACGTACCTGCAGTGGGGCAGCAAAGGGGAACGCAGGGACACTGCTCAGGCATCTCATAGCTGTTGTGTGTGTGACACTTACCTGCGTTAGGGCAGAGGGTGCATGAGTAGTACGTTTGATACTTGAGAGGAGGGTGAGTGCGCTCCTGTATTGGCCCATCCAAAGATGGAGAAAACGTTTTTATTGTAGAGATTCTTTGGAACAAAAGATCCGATGCAGCGATCGACATCTGGTCGTCAGGGGGAGCACCGAAGGATATGAGTGGTACCCACCCATTCCTTGGGCAGCTCCACTGGCTGTGTAGTGCCGGTGGAAGGAGGAGCTCTCAGAGGTTGGGGAATTCCTCACCGTCATCATAAGACCAGTAAAGCCCCTGCCAGAGATGTTGGATGAGGAGGAGGAAGTTGAATCTGAACCATCACAATCCTCCTGCCCTGCGTATGATGAGCTGTTGGAGGTTATGGTATGCGCCAATGCAGGGTTGGGTGAGCATTACCTTTCTGATCACAATCCTCCAGCTCAAGTGAACCTTCCATTCCTTCCCAATCTTTATATGGAGGTTGAAAAGGCATGGAATAAGCCATTTTGCATTCATAGGTTCCAGCATACTAGTTATGCTAATATTGAAGGAATGTGTGAAAATGGCTATGCAAGGATGCCTCCTATAGAAGAGATGTTTGCGAGCTATCTCTCTATGGGAGAAACATCCTCCTTTAAGGTTCCCCCCCTACCATCCAAGCCACTTCAAAATACATCTCGCTTGAATGGCAGGGCATACGCAGCAGTAGGTCAGGCTGTTGCATCGTTGCATGCAATGGCTGTGCTTCATGAAGGACCTCGATGAAGGTCAGGGGCTTTCTCCTGATGAGATAGCGGAACTCCGCCGTACCACAGACTTGGTTCTCCGTGCCACCAAGCAGGCTGCCACTGCTAAGGGCAAATCCATAGCGGCCATGGCTACGGAGAGGCACCTGTGGGTAAACCTGGCTGATGTCGGGAAGAAAGAGAAGGGCTTTCTCCTCCCGGATTCGCCTTTCGAGCTTTTCAGTACTTCCGTTGAGACGGTGATCAAAAAGTTCAGGGAGGCAAAGGTGCATTCTGCTGCCTTTAAAACCTTCATTCCTCGAAGGTCCAGGTCTGAGCCCGAACAACAGAGGGGTCCTGACACAGAAGTCTAGTGTTGCAGCCCGTGCCCCTCCTCCACCTACGG
This sequence comes from Cirrhinus mrigala, assembly GCA_036247105.1. Taxonomy (NCBI): domain Eukaryota; kingdom Metazoa; phylum Chordata; class Actinopteri; order Cypriniformes; family Cyprinidae; genus Cirrhinus; species Cirrhinus mrigala. Next base: position 7,173,893 of record JAMKFB010000189.1, read on the forward strand.
GTGGCTCTAGTAGATGGCGCGGGCCAAAGGGAGGTCGGGAAGGTGATCCAGATAAAGCGAGAGAGGTGATCCAGATAAAGCGTTCACAATGCTCTCGTCCAGATCAGAATAAGGATTAAACATCTCACCTCCCTCTAGGGTTTGTACATCTACCCTTACCTTCCCTTCCTTTCCTAATTCCCCTGTGCTACCATCTTTCTCACCTGACTGAGGTTGGTTGGGACCTCCTGTGCTCACACTGCAGTCTCTCTGCTGGACCTATGATGTTCTTGGTTGTTTTATTGTGCATACAATGACCTGACTGATGGTCTGGACTTGGTCTTCGACCTAGTCTTACCGATGTGTCTGTGTGTGTATATATACCATGTGGGGGGAGCCATGGTGAATGAGTACTACCCTTTTTTCTCAGTTATCAAGAATCTGGTATCTATTTGTTAGCCACTTTAGGCTTGTGTTGCAGTATGTACGGTTGGTTTTGTGTCCTTCCTGTGTTTCAGGTTTAGGTGCCCTACCAGTACCTCCCTGTTGGTCACGGGACCCAGGTTGCTGCTGGATGCCTTTTGGAATCAATTCTGGATCCGGTCTGGATGAAAGCTCGCCAGATTTTGCAACCGAATCGCTAGGTGCTGGGTCCCTAATACATCATTGCAACCCCAGGGCTAGTTGGTCCTTCTATTCAGGTAACCTCCAGAATGGCATGCTCCCTCACACCCTGATGGCGTTGCTATGAGAGCTGCCTGTCCAGGCCACAGTACCGATGTCTTACCATGAGGGGCTTCATGGAAGCTAGTTTAACCCTAAAACTCCTGTGTCAGAGCTTCTATTGCTGAGATATAGAGCAGCTTTGCTTTCTATTTCCACTCTGCCCTCATAGCTAACAGTGAATTGCCACTCTGAGGAGTTGGCAAGAACTCACTATCCTGCCAGAGGTTTTTCGGCAGAAACCCTTCCTAGGGTGGCTCTGAGGAGCAGCAGCAGCTCTTCAGGTTTTGGACCTGCAGGGTGTAGCGCCACTGTGGGTTACCCTTAGGAGGCTCCCCTTCCTGGGAGGGCTAGGCTTGGTGCTCGCCTCAGCTTCATGACTGAGGGTGCTGTTATTGATCACTGCTGTGCTCCCCTCATGAAAGGAGATTCTCTTATGAACATGACCATTCCCTGTTAAGCAATCGACTTTCCTCTTATTCTGAAGAGTTAAATTTCTCTGCTCCGGGGGCATCCCACTCAGGTTGTTCAATATTGAGCGCTGCAGTGCTCCCCTCATGAAATGATCGACAGACCTCTACTGAAACTGATTCCTTGGATTCCAGCTGTGCTCATGCTAGCTGGGCACATTCTAAAATCCATTTTGTGGTAAGAACGCACACTAGCATCTTGTGTTCTTTCTAAAATCCTGCATGGTAGGGAGGTAGGGATTGTGCGTTCAGCCTTGTACCCTTTCTTGAGTTTGGATAGGCCCTGGTGCCTTGGGCCACACTCGACTTATATATCCCTGACGATACTTCTGAACAAGGTGCTGATGCCACAGTCTGCCCGGCCAGCTTCTCAAGTTAGGTCACACAGAGCTGGAGGTAAGCCCCTGGTTGACAAGCTAAGGTCTCGGATGTTGCCCTAGACAACTAGCTATGTCCCCTTAAAGGAATCTCTTTTGCTTCTGATTCCAAGCCTGAGCTCTGCCCTGGGGTCAGGCTTCCACAGCTCAACCCTTAACCGGTGTTCTTGGGTCCCCTCTGAGGATCCAAAGATGGAGAAAATGGTTTTACTGTAGAGATTCTTTGAAACAAAACATTCTCCACCCGGTTCTAAAAGATGCTGTCCACGACTCAGTGAGCTCGTCATGCACTTCCAGAAAGAAAGGTACCAGGGTGGGGTGAGCCACCCCGAGATACCAATCGTCCAGCCTCGAGGGCTCGGGACACGGTGGAGGTTTCCACTCAAGCCCGATCCTCTCGGCTGCCATAGCTCAACCCTTGACAGGTATATAGCTCAGGTCTTTGGCCGAAGGGGATAGGTCACTGTCAGCTGCTTGGATTTCATTGGGGCAGCCCCTCACCTTGGATGGAGATGGTACTTAGTACATGCCTTGGTACTTGGCTTGTGCTCCTCTCAGCATGGCAGCGTGGGTATACCATTCCCCATAGCGACCCCTAGAGGATGCAGTTCGATGTTCCCTCGAAATGGGATTGTCTCAGGTGATGTATGTAACCATGGTTCGCTGAGAAGGGAACAAGACACTGCATCCTTTAGCATCATCGCCATGCTTTGGACCTAATCTTCAGATGAAGAAGCGGATGATGTCTTCTACCGGCGTTGTTTTATACTGTGGTCACGCCGGTAGTGATGTGCCAGCCAGTATTATTGTCATTTTGAATGCAGGCTTCAGACGCGGGTCACGAAGAAGCCGTTCCCCATAGCGACTCCTAGAGGACGCTGTGTCTCGTTCCCTTCTCAGAGAACCATGGTTATATACGTAACCTGAGACGTGTAAACTTTTTGTGCACAACAGACATCAAATGCACCAGTATTTTGATACAAAAACGCACTAGTCTATAGTAAGGGTAGTCCTGACTCTGGAAATCAATGTTTCTGGAAATCTTCCTAATAAATCAAAAATATTTTACATTTCCCATTAGGGATGTGCCCAAATCCTAATACCATTTGGAAAGCATGTATTACGGAACCCTTAAACTGATTAAATATGAGATGGGAGGGAAGATAGATAGGTAATTATCCTGTATATAAATTGCAGGCATCAGGGAGCCATATGCTCGCTTTTTACTTTCACTTTAAAGATTCGCAATCGCACATACTTTGTGTATATTACGGAGCAGCAGTACTTACCACACATTTTACAAGATTAGATGTTTGTCAGTGGTGCTCAGGAATCATTTTATCAGTCACCTCTCCTTACTCTGTTTATGTGGTAACTGGTAAGAGAAATTGTATGCACTCTAATGTAACAGGCTACTGCTAAGCGGCTAACCATGTTCGTTAATGGCTCAATAGAATGCGTTTTTGTTTTCTGTGCCTTTGCGAATACAGATTCGGCCACATCCCGACTTCCCAACAAAAGATCAATAATTACTTGCCCTCACTAAAAGGGCACTGAATCGCAATTCAAATGTGATTCTATTTTTTATTTTTTTTTCCCCATCCCTACTATGAAACTATACCACGTTTAACATTATTAACAAAAAAATCTATTGTCCTGGGTGATCTAAATGTGGACTACCATCCTCAACAAATCCAACACATATACAATTTTATGAAAAAGCAGTACAAGAAATTTTAACCTATGTATGGCTAATAATTTCAATTAAATACTTACATGTGGGAGGTTTTTCCATACTCTGTCTTCTTCTGTGTTGACCTTGAGTAAGTGCTGTAAAGCAATGCATTAGAACAAAGCTCTGAAAAAACTGTTATACTGTGTTGTAAATATTAGCACAGAATTGCGTAACAATGCAGTTGTGGATTATGTAATCAAATTACAAAAATAAAGTACTTAAGGGATACTTCACCCAAAAATTAAAATTAACCTACAATTTACTCACCCTCAAGACCTCCTAGGTGTTTATTTTTTCAGATGAATACAATCAGAGTTATATTTATAAACATCCTAGCTCTTCCAAGCTTTATAATGGCAGTGGGTGAGTGTTATTTTTCAACAGTCCAAAAGAAGTCCAATAAACTGTATCAGTCCATAATTAAAAGCACCTCACATGGCTCTGGGAGGTGAATAAAGGCCTCCTGTAGTGAATCGATGCGTTTTTGTAAGAAATTAAAATGTATTTAAAATGTTATAAATAGTAATCTCTAGCTTCCACTAACTGTCATGAAAGAGAGCAAATCAGAAGTTCTAAGGATTAAACTTACAGGCTTGAACAATATAAATCCAAAAGCATGCCCAGAGGAAAGAAAAATCAAAAGTTAAAGCGATCTCACATCTCAGACATTTTTCCTAGAAAGAAATGAGATTGCTTTAACCCTCTGGTTGTGTTCGGGTCAAATTGACCCGGAAAAGATTTTCTTTTTTCCCGAAAATACTAGTTAACGTTATTGCATTGGACTCAAACTAACTGACTTTGTTCACACAGGGTACAAGTACATCTCAGAATTTTTTTTTTGAATTTTCGTAATTTTTTGTGGCTTTTATTTCCCGGTCAAAAATGACCAGACTCCAAAAAACTGCTCATAAATCTGCCATTATGCTATATTATCACTAAAGGTTAGATTAATTCTTTTTGTCAACTTTTCTTTCATTTAGGACTGGTTTTGTGTTTCTATTTGCATCTAATTAATCGTAGACCTAATTTTTCTGAGAGAAGGTACCTTGTTTTTTGAGTGAAATTTTTTTTTTTACAATTAAAAATTTTTTTTTTTTACAGTAATTTTCACAATATGAGATAAAAAATTATATAAAAAAATTTGCACTGTTTATCACACTAGTGTGCTTTAATGTTTAATCAGGAAGTTTGCTTTTAAATGTTTTTATTTTGAACAAAATTGCAAAAAGTCACACTTGTGGTGTTCCCGGTCAAAAATTACCGGACTCCAAACAATTGCTTATAAATCTGTCATTATGCTATATTATCACCAAATATTGGATTCAATCTTTTTGTGAACTTGTTTTCTTTCATTTAGGATTGGTTTTGTGTTTCTATTTGCGTCCGATTAATCGTAGGCCTCATTTATCTGAAAGTAGGCACCTAATTTTTTGAATGTAAAAAGCATTTTTTGTGAATAATTTTCACAATATGCGATAAAAACTTATGACAATTTGCACTGTTTCTCACACCAGTGTGCTTTAATGTTTAATCAGGAAGTTTGCTTTTAAATGCTTTTATTTTGTACGAAATTGCACAAAGTCACACTCGTCAAAAATGGCCAGCCATTGAAAGTGAATGGGGAAGATCACAAAAAACAGGATCTTCATTTTGAAATGATTTTATAGGGGCACAAAGTAACACTTATGCTGTTTCTGTTAAATCTGACCATTGTGACATACAAGAAAGAACACATTAAGATTATTTACATTATAACATTTCATGGAACAACAAAGCAAAACTGTTATATTTTAGTTATATATATCCTGCACACTGACACTGTCAAACAGACAATATCATGAAACAACAAGCTGAAGCTCATTTATGGTGCACTTTGTGCACACTCTCAATGTCACAAAGTGGAAATCCCCAGCGAAATATTGAATTCACTTAACTCACTAACTACCCAGTGCACTGATACAACCAGGGTATAAGAGTAACACTTTTCACCGTTTAATAAACTGTAACAGTAAACCTGTAATACTATTTTAATAATCAGAATATAAACGACGTGGGCCCACTCACACACAAACACACACTCGTACCCAACCCCGATGCAGGCCTGATTTGCTGCTTGTGTGCGTTTGGGCCTTGGAAAATGCAAATTGGCCTCTTCGCTCTTCAGTGAGCCAAAAACATAATCAATGTAAGGTACATGTGTTCCTTAAGCAGTAAGGATCGTCTCCCGGTGCCTGGCAAACACACTCCTCCACAAACGGCCATCCGTCCCTCATAGCCGGAGAAACACCCAACTCTCCTGGTGACTGGGTGCGCTATCCGGTGGAGTCTCGTTCTGTCCCTTGCTGTCAGAGGACCTTTGAGCGCTTATGGTGGCTCAAAGGGCTATCTGATTCCTCTTTTACGCACCACGATGGATAATAAGCAACATGCTGTAACGCGAATAACTTCAAAAGCAAGCTCAACAGGGCAGTAGTATTCAACAACTATTGTTAACTGAGAGCGCTGGCTTTCACACAGGCCTCGATGTCTTCAACCAGAAATAGATCGCTAAACAAATAGTTAACACACTTCCTGCGTAAACTCAGACACTTAAACAAACAAAATATACCTTTAAATGAACATTAATCGTATATCTCGCCTTTTATGGTTATTAACCCTTCAGCAACCCGAATCTCTCTGCTCGTTGCTCGCCTTCTCTCGACAGACCTCGTAATGGACCAATAACATATGTAGCATCTGGACCAATCAGACATACAGTTATTTGTTACATTTAACAAATAGTATTTAAACGCAACAAGCCGGATATATGCTGGAGCTCTGGAGACAACCCCCAAAGCAACTAACACCCCCAAAAGGGCTCAGTTGCCAGGACGACTATCTGATAAGAGGTTTTATTGCTTCAAGGAATGCAAGCAGAGCACACTACATTTCCCTATAGGAAAGACACAATGCCTATAGAAATGGACTCTTTCCTATTCATTCACAGACAAACCTTTCTTTGACCTTCCTATCACACATAGCCCAGGTCATTGTGTACAGTATTACTGCACTGTATTTTAATTTTGTCTGTTGTATTTGTCTTTCTACTGTTTTATGCATGCGTTATGATAGATGACTAGTCGTTTACCCACCTATGTCATGTTTGGTTTCTTTGAATTCGTATTTTGATGATCTAAAAGATGGTGTAAATTAGATGTTGATACCTTTGCAACATGTTAGTGTTTTAAGAAACCTTAGTAGTTTTTGCATCAACACCCAATCGAATTACATATGCAAAATACCATGCTCACAGACAAAAAGTCGTAAACTTTCCCTCCAAAGGTGAAAGTTACCATTGGTTCGCGGACCTCCTGGAGGCGCAGCCTCCAGAGGGCTTAAAGACCTCAAACGATTGAACGCCTCTCTCTCTTCCCTCTCTTTTCTCTCTTCACTCTTTTCGCGCTCTTCACGATTGCTGCCCGTGTGGAGGAACCCACGGGGAGCCTGAGCCGGCACAGGGCGTGCCCGGCGGGCCCGACAGGCCCCAACATCTAGAGCTGTGGCTCTCGACCACAAAGAGCCAGACACATCCACTCAGCCCTGGAAGTCATCCTCATGAAATGTCCTCGAACAGACATTTCTCTCTTCCGTGGTTTTTAGCTTTCTTCACTTGTCTCACATGAGTTCTTTCAGAACCTAAGAGGATGAGGAGGATGAGCTAGAACTCGTCAGAACTCTAAGCTGCGCCAGGCCTTGCGGCCTTGTCTTTCCATTCTCCAAAAACCACAGGACTTCAGCTGGGTCCCTCTAAGCTCTTGGTTCTTCTTCAATTGTCACATGGGAAGAAACTCCCAGTCACCATCGAGTCAGAACATCTTTGGAGTTCATCACTCTTCGGACCCGGAAGAACGTGATCGCGATTCCAAAACCACCACTGCTCCAAACCATTGAGACTTTCATCCGAGACTGCATTCGGACACTTGTTCAACCAAGGCAATGCAAGTATCATTAAACTAAACAACACAGAGGTTTAGTACAAGCTGTAGACAGCAGTGATGGTTTCACTCAGGTGGTTAACTGACTCTTTTCATAGCTACATTCTCTGGTCTCTCTAACTGCTTCTCACTGACCCTTCCCCCATGTATGAATGATTTCATGTTTGTTTGTTTGTTTAGATTAGTTATGTGTTAGTCCTTTGTTAATAAATTCTTGTGCACAAATTACATGAGTTTTGATTCTGATTCTGCCTTGCAAATTAATGTCCCTTTACGATTCCGATTCGAGCTACATGCTCTAATGCAACAGTACTTTAACCCTTTAACTGTCACTCCCATTTTTGAACACAGACATGAAAATGCACTATCCAGACTTAAATTTTTATAATTTATGAATGAAAACATTTTGTAATATGATTTTGATGTACATTTTTCATGGTAATGGAATGTCTGATTTTAAAATGCCCTTCAAAGGATGAATTTTGAGATTTTAAGTTTTGAACTGATATATAATTTCTTATGATATCTAAAGCGTAAAAGGAAAAAAGGAAATGAAGAAAGTCTTTTGTGACAAAGGTCAGAAGTCATGTTATTATGTAGATTTTTTTAAGTTGCACTCTTGACATATATTAATCTATTACTTTTCCTACATAATTTGTAACACAAAAATATGGTAAAATATCTATTTAGGACTTAGGTCTTCGACCTTTTTTATGATTAGATTAGGATTTATTTGTAATATGGTGAAGTAAACTTTTCAGTGTCCCACAGAGTGGACGGTGACAGTTAAAGGGTTAAGAAAGTTATTTCCTGTGACCAAGAAAATATCATTTCTTAGAGTTGATATAAAAATTATCCTGAATGTTCACTGGACGAACAGATTAGTTGATGGAAAATTAATTCTGCTACAGTTACTACTGGCAGCTGATATAAATAATTGTAATTAATTGTAATTATTTATATACATTTCCCTTTTGAGCTAAATCGCAACACATAAGACTCACCTATCAGAGTCAAAATTCTAAGAATGACATAATTTTACTCCTATTCCTAGACCTAAGAAGAAGAGTGATTCATAAAGGTTCCTAAGTGTTAAGACTTGGTCTCAGCTCCCACACTGTAAAAAGTGAGAATTAATTAATTAAATGAGATGCTTACAAATTAGCCATTCAAAATGAAATAATGAAGTAAAATTTAAACAAAAATATTGGTTCCATTGGACAAAAAAAAACAAACAAACAAAAAACAACAAAAACACTCTGCTCATGAATACTGTTATGCATGCCAGGCCAGCAGTTGGCTTGTGTTTTCAGGCCCCCAAAACAGAGTTGTTGAAGACACCTGATGTTGCTTGCTTGATATGGCTTGGCTGCTGTAACCAAGAGTTACAGCAGCCAAGCAAGTGGAGACATAAAAAATTTTAAATGGTAGTTTTATTAATTTATAAAATCATTAAAAGTTTAACATTTCTCCTAAAATAAAATTGAAGGCATCTTGAGACAAAGCTGATCTCTCAATAGGACATAAGAGAATTACCACTTAGTATCCTGAGTGTTGTCACGTTGTTCCAGGGATGAGACCAGAGACAGAGATTAGGTACAAACCAACAAGGAGTTTTATTAACAATGATATTCTGGAGTGCAAATATAAGTAGAGCAAATGGTATGCTTATCTGAAAGTCCATGCATAGTCCGGTGGTAAGAACGAGGAGAGGTCTGGAGCTATCATCAGGGTGTGAACGGTAGGGCAGACAGCAAGATACTGAATGCCGGGGACTTGTATAGGGCGGGCCGCGGGTGGACAACCAGACTTGGTCCCCCGGTTGGTATTGGGGGCCCTCCCTCCTTCTGGTGTCGGCAAACCTCTTATGGCGACGGATAGCTCGTTGGAGATGATCCCACACTCTCTCGCTTGCTCGGAACCAGTGGTCAACAGCTGGAACATTCGAGGGCTTCCCCATCCAGGGAAACACCGGTGGCTGGAAACAGAGTATGCACTGGAAGGGTGTTAAGACGGTGCTGTTTTGGCAGAGGGAATTCGGTGCGTACTCGGCCCACAGGAGGAACCTGCTCCAGCTGTGTTGTTCTCCTTGATCAGTATGACCAGAGGTAATGCCCGAGCTCTTGGATCTTTCTCTCAGTCTGGCCTTTTGTCTGTGGTTGATAACCACAAGAAAGATTAACAGAGATACCTAGGAGCTTGAAGGCTTTCCAAACATGGGAGATGAATTGAGGACCCCGGTCCAATATGATCTCTTCGGGTAACCCAAAGTTGCGAAATACATCTGTTCCAGCATGTTTGGTGGTTTCCAGGGCAGTAGGGAGTCCTTTTAACGGAATGAGTTCACAAGATTTGGAGAATCTGTCCACTGTTACAAGTATGCAAGTGTTACCTTCAGAATTAGGTAGATCGGTGACAAAGTCCACTCCTATATGGGACCAGGGCCTCTGTGGTATAGAAAGTGGTACCAGTTTTCCTGCAGGTAGATGAGGAGTGTTAGACATGGCACAGATTGAGCAACTCTGGACGTACCTGGTGATATCACAGTGCATACTGGGCCACCAGTACCGAGCCTGAAGGAGCGAGAGGGTCCGTCTGCTGCCTGGATGTCCAGAGCCCGGAGACTCATAGCGGAGCAGGCTCCTGGAGGGTGGCGCTACGGATGTTCCGATTCAGATTCCAAATGATCGGACTGATGATTACGTCACGGGGTAAAATGGTCTCAGGTTCAGCTGGAGAGTCAGCAGAAAACTGTCTGGAGAAAGCGTCCGCTTTTATGTTCTTTGTGCCTGGCCGGTAAGTGATCTTAAAGTGGAATCAGTTTAGGAAGAGAGCCTATCGGGCTTGCCTGGGGTTCAAGCGTTTAGCCTCATGAAGCTATTGGAGATTCTTGTGGTCAGTGATGATGGAAAACTGATGTGTAGCACCCTCCAGCCAATGACAACACTCCTCCAGGGCTAACTTGATGGCCAGCTGTTCACGATTTCCCACATCGTTATTCTGCTCCACCGGAGATAGTTTGCGAGAGAAATATGCACAGGGATGGAGGAGGGGAGGTTCACCCACCGTTTATGACAGCACCGGTCCTACTCCAGTGGTGGAAGCGTCAACCTCTACCGTGAATGGGAGGTTCGGATCAGGGTAACGTAGTAGAGGAGCGGTGCAGAAGATGGTCTTGAGCCATTGGAATGCCTCGTGGGCAGTGGGGTTCCAAACAAGATGTTTGGGCTTACCTTCAGGAGGGAGGTCAGTGGAGAAGTGATCATACTGTAGTTTTGGATGAATCGACGATAGAAGTTTGAGAATCCTAGAAACCGCTGTAGTTCTTTCACTGTATTGGGTGTGAGCCACTGCTGTATGGCTTGGATTTTCCCCTGGTCCATTTGTACTCCTCCCGCACTGATCACATAGCCGAGGAACTGGACAGAAGGTTGATGGAACTCACAGTTCTCCAACTTTAAGTAGAGGCTCTGCTCTCTGATTTGGGTGGGTGTGATGAAAGCAGTCTTCCACTCATCTCCCGCCTGAATACGAATGAGGTTGTATGCACTCCGCAGGTCCAACTTGGAGAAAACTCGAGCTCCATGGAGTTCCTCAAGCGAGGCTGGGACCAGGGGAAGTGGATAAGGCCGTTGAATTATCTGGGAGTTGAGCTGACGGTAATCAATACAGGGACAGAGACCTCCATCCTTCTTGCCCACGAAGAATAAACTCAAAGCGGCCGGCGAGGTTGGTTGAATGAATCCTTGTTGCAGGGCCTCCATGATGTACTCTGGGATGGACAGTGGGTAGATTCTCCCCTTGGGAAGTTGAGCTCCAGGCAGCAGCTCGATGGCACAGTCCCATGGCCGATGAGGTGGTAGACGAGTGGCTGCCTGTTTGCTAAACAACCTGGAACGCCCTATACTCCGCTGGTATTTCCAGGGTAACCTCGGGTTCGGGACTTTCAATTTGGGTGGACGCTAAGGGTACTGAGATGGATCATAGGAGAGGAAAGTTAGATATATGCTGATCAAAGCATTGTTTGTTCCATCGGATAATATCACAGGGATCCCAGCGGAGTTTGGGGGGTGTGTGGATGGAGCCACAGGGATCCCAGGATGATGCCGATGGTGGAGTCCTCCGGTACCAGAAAGTGTAACTCCTCTTTGTGAAACAGTCCAACTTGTAAGGTGATGAAGGGTGATGAATATCATACTTTCCACACCCCAGTGGTTTTGAATAGTTTTCATTTCATAACCCTATCCCCTGAATAGTTTTCATTGAACATTCATGGCAGTGTCGTTGACGGGTGAGTTGGAGTTGATTTAAGTATTCTTGGGAAATGAAGTTGGTGGAGGAACCTGAATCAATCAAAGCAGAGACAGAAATAGATCGTTCTGAGGTATGGAGAGTAACTGGTATTAGAGTTAAATTTGTTATTTCAACTTCTGATTGAATGGTACTCACCACGGGGCGTGGGGGCTTGACGGGACAGTTGTGGATGAAGTGACTATTATTGCCACAGTACAAACATAATCCAGACGATAGACTTCGATTCCTTTCTCTGCAAGTTAGATGCGTGGAGTCAGTTTGCATGGGTTCTGGCACTGGTAGGCAGACAGCCACCGACGCGGACTGAGGAGCGGTTATAGGTGGCTGGCAGGCGGCTAAACGTTGTGAAACTCTGGTTGTACATTGTAGGAAGTACATGGCAGCGCGAATCTCCGGGTTGAGTCCCTAGCGGTAAGCGCTGAGGAGCCAGTGTGCAGAAGTGGATGGTGTACTCCTGAACCAAAGAAGAGCCTTGACGGAGGCGAAACAGCTGATCGGAAGTGGTGAGTGTACCAGCAGCTGTACTGAAAACTTCAGAAAAATGGTTGGTAAACGGTTCATAAGAGTTGATAATATTGTTATTGGCGTTCCAAATAGCTTTTGCCCATTGAAGGGCCTTACCAGAGAGGAGGGAAATGAGAAATGCAACTTGAGCTTTCTGTGGGAAAATGTTGTGGTTGCATCCGGATGTAATAATCAACTTGGAGCAGAAAACCGCTACACCCAACTGCGTCTTCCAAGAATGTTACCGGCATGGCCATGGGACTTCCTGAGACAGATGTTGGCATTGGTGCAGGTAACAAAGACGCCTTGAGGGCACTCACCAGATCTGTGATAAGGTCGGATGTAGCAGGTGTTTCGGTCCTCATATTCGGTTGTCACAGTGTTCCAGGGATGAGACCAGAGACAGAGATTAGGTGCAAACCAACAAGGAGTTTTATTAACAGTGATGATATTCTGGAATGCAAGTATAAGTAGAGCAAATGGTATGCTTATCTGAAAGTCCATGCATAAGTTGAGTAGATATAATGAGTCCATGGGGAAACACAACAAGGAATCCAGATAGTAGCAGGAGAGTCCAGTGGGGAGAATGAGAAAAGGTCTGGAGCTATCATCAGGGTGTGAACGGTAGGTCAGACAGTAAGATACTAAATGCCGGGGACTTATATAGGGAGGGGCAAAGTGGAATCAGGTGATGGCAATCAGTACTCAGGTGATAGTGAACAGGAGTGCTGTGACATAGTGTGGCTGTGGTGAATGCCTGACAAGCGTAGAGTAACCTTTATCAGAGCCATAACCTTGTGGGCAGCACATCAACATTAAGACACTGCACCTCAGACAACATGAGTCGAGTTCCAGCTAAAGGTACATTTCTGCTCCTGTTCAGTTCTCACCTGTCCAATTGTTTCCTGTCGCTACTCCTACTGTCCTGGGCTGCGTTCTCTGAAACTACCTTAACGCTACGTCGTTCTTAAGTTGTACCTTAAGAAGTACCTTATCGTTAATACGTGTTTTCCGAAACCTTCTTAAGTTAAGTATAAGTTAAGTATACCTTCTGTAAGTCATACGTTCGTAAGGTTGGTCTGGAGCGCTCTTAGCTATACCTCATCGTTGCTGACGGTTCATACCGCTAGTGGCCACCACTGCACAAAAAGCTTTTTTACATCGCAGTTTAATTACACATAGAAAATTTTATATGAACATTTAATATAAAATCTGATTTAGTATTAAAATTACATTTTTACTTTACTTTAAAATTTTACACATAAGATACTTCAGTTGTTATAGCCTACACCCAGTGTATGGAAGTGTTTTCATTAATAAAGTTTCCATACACTAATGGTTGTTAGCTTTTTTTAATTACTATCCTAAGGCACATCAGCTGGCAAACCATTTGACAGAAAAGGCTTAGGAGTCTATATAAAGAAAGATGAGTTTACACAAACTTTATCGCTTTGGCAGCGCTGGCAAAATCATGCCATTTTTTACGGATCACGTCCCACTGTCTCAATGGGCAGGAACCAGACGCTGCCAATTTCATGGCTATGCTTTCCCAGATTTCTTGTTTTTTTTTTGTTGGAGACCGTTGTGCGGAAACTAGCGAATAATACACCTTTGTGGTGTTCCACCTCATCCAGCAGTATAGACATTTCGGAAGCAGTGAAGCTGGGCGATCTCTTTTTGCGGACTTTTTTTCCCGACATAGTGAATGTCGGTATGTCTCTCATGTTTGTGCTTTGATTGAGCATCCAATTACACAAATGAGCGATTTACGCCAATAATGTGATACGGCTGGTGGATAATCAGCATACGTTGTGGAGAACATTAACACACTTATGGCCGTGAGGGTTTGGGATTGCACACTTGCTAAATTATAAACACATACTCATATTTATTTCTGCATGTACATATTTCAATGAGCCCCGATAAATGCAGTTTGTACTATTTCTAAAACGCTTCTTTATAAAGAACATTGTTTTCTCAATACTTTACCTATACCGCTGTGAAGGAAAGAGCGCACAATCGATCATCGAGCCATTGATATCAACCTATTCAGCACCTCCACCATGGACAGCACCTGCTAAGGTCGAACTTAAGAAGGTTTACCTTAAGCAACATCCTAAGGTATAGTTCGGAGAACACACGTAGGAAATGTATACCTGTAGTTAAGGTGTACCTTTTGAGTCTTCGTAGCGCGCTAAGAGACAATGTTATCGGAGAACGCAGCCCAGATCATTAACAGTGAAAAACAACAGTGTAATCACGTAAAAAAAGAAAGAGCAACCTCTGAGCAACATTTTTATAACAAAGTTATAAAGAGAAAGAGATTACAGCAAGACAATAAAGAGATCTCCCATATTTCTCACATTTTTCTCTCCCAGTGTCATTTGGGATTTCTTTGTTTCAGAACTTGCTCATGTCTCAGTTGTGTCCACTTTTATTTCTCCTAAGGAATTTTAAGAGAAACATCCGATACACTGTTGAGACTAAAATGAGAAATTCAAGAGAATCACAACTTAGAGCAATCACTGAGCAAAAAAATATTGCTATCCTAGCTAACAGAAAACTTTCTCCTAACTTTGGCTAATGTTCTCTAAAGGTTCTCTCAAAGTTATCAAAAACATTTTTGCAGTAACGTTAATAGAACATTTTCTCAAGGTAATATGTCATTGATAAATGTTCTAAACACGTTAGCATAAAAACTTTTTTTTTTTGCATTGTTAGTGGAACGTTTTAAAAACGTTATTAAAAATATGTCTTGACAAAATTAGACATAATTTGTTTATCCAATGACACAAAGACACATTCCAGTGGCCTTTTCCCCTTGGCATGAGAGAGAGCAAAAAACTTTGATTAAAATTCAAATCTTTAAAATGTGCTTAAAAGTCAGAAGACACTTATTTATTTCATTTATTCTCAAACTGTTTTTCTAACATTTGCAATAACAGTGAATCAGAAAATACACTAGAATGCAAGGTGTATCCCAGCTAAAAAATGTTTGGTTCACAGAACAATCCCAGAATGTTATTTTTTGGTTCCCAGAACATTATTTTTTATGGTTTGTTTTTGGTTAGCCAGGAAAGTTTTCTTAACGTTCCCAGAATGTTAATTTTTGGTTTGTAGATCGTTATTCTAACATTCTTCAAACATTTCCAGAAAGTTTGTTTTTGCTTCCCACAAAGTTAGTTTTTGTTTTTTAGAATGTTATGTTCCTCTAACATTAATATAACATTCCCAGAACATTAGTCTTTAGTTTGTAGAATGTTATTGTAATATTCCCAGAATGTTCGTTTTTAATTTGTAGAACATTATTCAAATGTTCTAAGAACTTTCGTTTTTGGTTCCCAGAAAGTTAGTTTTTGTTTTTAAGAACATTATTGTAACATTCCCAGAACATTAGTTATTAGATTGTAGAACAGTATTGAAACGTTTCTAGAATGTTAGTTTTTGGTTCCCAGAAAGTTCATTTTTGGAACGTTTTAGAATGTTATTATAATGTTTCCCTAACTTCTTTACTCCAACATGATCACTCCGCTGTATGTACTTTCCTTTCTGTGTTAACACACAGCTTATGAGTTTTCTCATTAGCTGTGTTCGTATCTTGTTTTGCACATGGCCGGTGATTTGTTTTGCTGGCCATGTGGTTGTGTTTTTGTGTGAGCACATGCCATTTTTTCTTGTTTCCATGTGCCATCTGCTCTCATGGCTATTGTCTTGACCCCGCCCATCTTGTTACCTGATTATTGGTTCATTTGCCCCACCTGTGTTTCCCTTATTACCTGCCGCATTTGCTCCCAATTTATTGTGCTTGTGTTTGCAGTCCTGGGCCAGTTTGTTGTCAAATGTTGCATGTTCTTGTCCTACACTTTGCCTGTTCCTGTCTTGCCAAGCCTGCTACGTTGCCAGCAGTGTTTTTCCCCCACAGGGTAGTTTAGTTGTTTATTTTGTTTAATTTGTGCTAATAAAAGCCCATTCTCTGCACAACTGAGTCCTCGCCCAGCCCTACACCCTGCACCCTGACAAATATTATAATTTAAAACATGTTTTGATTGATCTAATTTCTGTATTTTAATAAATGCTACATTAAACGAATGAGCAAGACTCTGTACAGGTTATTACACAAAACATCTGCAACGTTTTCATTTGGAAAGACTTATAAAAATAACTATAAAAATAAGGATTATAAAAATAACTTGAGGATAACAATTAGGGAACGTTCTCAGTTATTTTTAGGTTATTTTGAAAACAACCACCCTGCAATGTTCTGGGAATGTTATTTTATGGTTACAAAAACTTTAAGTTATATATCTGACTACTGTTGAGTGATCATTTACTATATGGTATTTTTGTTCACGGCGCACTGCCGAATAGGCACCTGAAGTTGCAAGTGCAAGAAGAAGTTTTTTTTTCCAATACCTGACTGTTGTGTTTGTTTTAGTTAGGTTTGTTAATGTTGTAATTGTTAAACTTTGTGTCTGTTCAGAACACGCGGGTGGGGATAGGGGTTGTTCATTTCTCTTTAGGTTTTTGTGCACCTTTAACCTTTTTTTGTATATGGCCGATCTTTTCTGTTACACTCTTTCATTTATTTTTCCCCATAACATACTGAGTTAATGTTTAACAATGCCTAATACACTTCAGGACAAGGAAGGCAGGGTAAAATTGATTAGTTGGAATGGAAAAGGCTTGAACAATCATGTTAAGGTTTTTTCTAACTTAATAAAGTTGAAGGCCAATATATGTTTCTTGCAGGAAACCCATCTTAAAAACTCCAGTCATAAAAGCTTGATGAGGTCATGGGTGGGGCAAGTGTTCCATTCTGAATTAAATTTTAAAGCTAGGGGTACAGCTATACTAATTAACAAGAATACTCCGTTTAATCCTTCTAGAACCATTTCAGACCCCAATAGTAGATATGTAATTGTTTCTGGTACTCTTTATAATAATAAAGTTACACTAGCAAGCATGTATGCACCCAACTGGGATAATCCGGATTTCTTTATAAAACTTTTTTCTAAATTCCCAGACCTGAATTCTTACCAAATGATCATGGGAGGCAACTTTAATTGTGTTTTGAATACTGCTATGGATAGGTCATCTTCAAAATCAGCTCCACTGTCACAGTCCTCCAAAACAATTAATTCTCTTTTGGAATGGTATGGTTTAACTGATATATGGCGCTTTTTGAATCCCACTTCTAAAATGTTTTCTTTTTATTTTCCAGTTCACCATACTTATTCACGTATCGATTACTTTATTATTGACAGCAAATTTATTCCACTAGTAAAGTCTTCTTTTTACGATAATATAGTTATTTCTGATCATCCTCCGGTAATTATGGAACTGGCTCTCCCTGGTTGCTACAGGTCTTCTCATGTTTGGAGAATGAGCGTGTTGCACTTATCAGATAGTTGTTTTGTTGAGTGTATTTCTGGAAAGATCTCTACCTTCCTTGAGACGAACTTTACAGAAAGAAATTCTGCATCTACCCTTTGGGAAGCACTAAAAGCTTACTTGTGCAGAGAAATAATTTCCCATTCTGCATATATTAAAAAAATCTGTAACAAAAAGCTCTGTGAACTTTCTGAACAGACTGGCAAATTAGACCAGAAATATCCACAATCCCTAACCCCATCATTATATAACGAGAGAGCCTTTTTGCAATCTGAATATAATCTCTCTTCCACTAACCATGCTGAACAGCTTCTACTTAAGTCACGGCACCACTTATATGAGTTTGGTGATAAACCGGGTAAAGCACTCGCATTACAGCTAAGACTCCGATCTGCAAAAAGTTTCATTACTCAAGTTCAAACCCCCTTAGGTAATGTTGTATTAGACCCTCAAGAAATCAATAATCAGTTTAAAACATTTTACTTCTCTTTGTATCAGTCAAACTCTTTCAAGGACTCAAATCTTTTTGACAATTTTATAGAAAACCCAGGCCCAGACGGGTTTCCCACAGAGTTTTTTAAAACGTTTCCTTTTCAGATTTCCCCACTACTATTATCAGCCTTTGAAGAATCCTTAAATAATGGTTGTCTCCCTCATTCCATGCGTCAGGCATCAATTTCACTGATTTTAAAGTTAAATAAAAACCCCTTGGACTGTGGATCGTATCGTCCAATTTCCCTTTTTAATGTAAATGTAAAAATTCTGGCTAAGGTTCTCTCCCTAAGGTTGGAGACAGTTATTCAAGATATTATTCACTCTAACCAAATTGGTTTTATAAAAAATAGACAAGGTTTCTTTAACATTAGATGCTTGATGAATATAATTTACACCTCATCCGACCCAGCTGTACCAGAGGCCCTGATCTCTCTTGACGTGGAGAAAGCCTTAGTCCCACTCAACGCGGTCAATTTATTTTATACGTAAAAAAATGTGGGTTTAGTGATAACTTTGTCTCTTGTATAAAACTTCTATACTCTTCCCCTTCAGCATCTGTAAATACAAATGGTATTCACTCTGAATATTTTTCTCTCTACCAGGGGACAAGACAGGGTTGCCCCCTGTCCCCACTCCTGTTCGCTATAGCTATAGAGCCTCTTGCAATCTCTTTTCGTACTAATCACAATATAACTGGTATTCTAAGAGCAGGAAAAGAACAGATCATTTCCCTTTATTCTGATGATGTGGTATTATATGTATCAAATCGAAAAGCTTGTTTTCCCAATGTTATAAGTACCTTAGAACAGTTTAGTTGTATTTCAGGATATAAACTAAACTTGCACAAGAGTGAGCACTTTCCAGTTAATTCTACTGCAAGTACTCTCCCAACATTTCCATTCAAATTAGCCTTAGATAGTTTTCGTTATCTGGGAGTTATTGTAACACGGAAATATGTAGATCTTTTCAAACATAATTTCATTCCAATTTTGGAGAGAACAAAACAGGATCTTGCTAGATGGACAACTCTCCCACTTTCACTTGTAGGTAGAATCAATGTTATTAAAATGAATGTCTTACCCAAATTTCTTTTTTTATTCCAAAATATTCCAATATTCATACCAAAAGCATTCTTTAAGTCACTAGATCAAATCATTTCTAATTTTATTTGGAACGGGGGCGCAGTACGAATTCAGAAAATATTTCTTCAGCAACCCAAAATATTAGGTGGGTTCGCACTTCCCTATTTTTTATTTTATTACTGGGTGGCCAATATTCGTAGCATTTTACACTGGAGTCAGTCACATTATAGTCTTTGTCAATGGGTTCCACCGTGGGTTGAAATGGAGAGTGGTTCTTGTAACCAAGTCTCCTTACATGCTTTACTATGCTCTTTTTTAAGTCAAACACACCTTTTCCTTTTGTTTGTAGTGTTTGGTGAGTTCCGTCACAAAATATAAGTCATTCAACCCGACCAATGAGGTTGTGAACATATTACTATGCCTTAAGGTTCAGTATCTTTAGGTTCGCTGTCAAAAATGCCCATGTGAAAGCTAAGCAGACCAGGACCAATTGTTTTCTCTTTTTGGTCTGATGGATTACCCTAAGAAGCTGGCATTTTGAGTGGCATTTGCACATTTTGTCATACCGGTTACTATATGCCACTACAATAGATGCATTTTGCAGTATTAAGGTTAACAATTAACTGATCATCAATTTAAATGATGATCGATGCATGGGAATTATCGAAAATTGACATGCCTATTTTCGACTATTGAAAAATAACACCCACCCACTGCCATTATAAAGCTTGGAAGAGCCAGGACGTTTTAAAATATTTCTTTCAGATAATTCCAATCACAGTTACAAGTCTTGCACACCTAGGATCCCTTGAGGGTTAGTAAATCATAAGGTAATGTTAATTTTTGAGTGAACTATCCATTTGTCATTTGCATTTAATTTTGGGGACCTGGAGAAGTTTTGACATGCCCTGAAATTTGTGTTTTTTTCAGTTTCTTATAAACATATAAATGGCTAAAGTCTGGTTACACTGTTCAGCATAAACTGGGCTACGATAATATGTGAGCAGCATGTATATACATGATTGTGGTTTTGAGAAAGCAACATTTATGTGTGGTTAGTAAAAAAAAATAAAAAAAGGTCACTGAAATAAGGCCATAAAACACATACAGAACATTTGTTCACATGACTTTTGAGAACTGGATCTTGTAGCCTAGAGTTTTTGCTTCAAAATAATGTGAAAATCATCCTGTTCACTCAATTACAGAAAACAATATATTAGTTAAAAAAAAAAGTCACTTTTTGTTGTATAGAACAGCTGTATGCGAGCAGGCATGAATAATCATGAATAATACTGTAATTCACACCTGGGAAGACAAAGGTCCACATAATGGGCTGCATAATGAGCCTTTCAGTCAGGTGAGTGACTGAGAGGGAAATACTACAAGAAAGATTGTGAGGACAAATGAAATGTATGTATTTTTTGTTTGTAGTTTATTTAGAACATAATTAACTATCACACAAAATAACTTGAGATTCACTTGCAGTTAAACTGTTTATTACAAACAAACAAATAAACACAAGAGTCAAAACGTCAAGGGTGCAGTATCCAAAATATCCAAAACTGTGGCAGGGAAACTTGAGTGCAGGAAAACAAGAGACAGCAGAAACTGCACAAGAAAACAAATAGATGTGAGCAAAGACAGAGATTGGACAAAGACAGAGCAAACATGGTGACAATATGTAAAGGGAAAAAAAAAAAAAAAAAAAAAAAAAGTACACAAACAACATTTTATATCTGAGAAACTAAATTATTATTGTTAAGCAAATTATAAACATGTTTGAGCAGATATTTGCAGACAAAGTGTTTCACAGTAAAGACTGGTCTAAACTGCTCTATTTTTAGACATTACTTTCATATCATCTAAACATTACTTATCATATTGTTTATAACATAAAATCATCCTCATGCCGTACAACATTTAGATGTAATGCATATATCAAAATGTTGCACTTGATTTCACACATTTTAGTTTGGAATTTATAGTTTGGGAAAACTCTAGCTAAATGTGTTCAAGTTTGTCACAACACATTATCTAATGCCAATAACAAACATACTTACTCGGCATAAATTATCTCCTTCACTGGATCAAGCTGCACATCGCATTCTTCTTCTTAGGTAAATAAAAAGCTTATTTCTCTCAGCATCTTCTTCCAAAAGTGAAAAGTATCCGGGATGAACTTTTTGCTGCGTGTCTCACGTGGATATTTGTAATATCAATAGTGCAAACAGCACATGGGCGTGATCAAATTGGGGATAATGAACTCAACAGGAAAAACTGGACCTGTCGTTAGATCATACAGATTACTTTATCACAGAATATTTATTTTTGATAAGACTTGCTTAATTTAAAAGTAGACAGGTCAAGCTCTCTATAGATATGTCTTCTGCCTGTGTGTAAAGCATTCGCTAAGTTTCAGTTCATTTTAGTGACTTATTTCAGATGGATATTTGCAGAGACTGAGACAACTGAAAGCTCACCCTGTTCATTTTCTTTATTTTACAAAAGCACAGTTTTTTAAATATAGTGAGCATACTCAAGTAACAGAAGACCCTTTACAGATTCAAGTGATGTATTACTTTTATGTGTCCAATCAAAAGTGATGGAGCAGTTTTTTCTGTGTCATCTGGAAAATATGCAAGTGCACCCGCCAGCGTCTTTGCCAACCCAAGGTAGTTAATGTGCACGATCCAATTACCAATCCTTTTTTTGATTTTTTGATTTGATGATTATATGAAGAGTTTGATTCCAAAATGCAATAAACGCCATTTTTGTAAAAAAAAATTGAGTTCCTGCCAAAATCAGTATTGTATGTAGTTGGTATTGAAAGGTCAATTTTAAATTTACACAAAATGCGATATCTGCCGTGTTATTCGGTCATGTTTTCTCCCCATCTTTCCAAACCGTGACAAACGCTAGTCTCCCTTCTCTGCATAATGAAATACATCCGCTCAACCAATCACAGTGCACCATTCCACACATCGCTCCACAGTGCGACCATTTTTCAGACAATGTAAGTCACTTAATATTAACAAATATGCTGATTGGGTCAGTCACACTGGTGCTCCTACTGTGGAACTACTGTGTGAGACTATGAAAAAAATATTTAGGAGCACCAGTGTGATTAACCCAATCAGCATATTTCTGTTTGCAATGTTGAGTGAGGTATCACAGACATATCTCACGAATCCTTTCATAAACAAAGTGTGTAGAGAGTGTAAATAAGAGATTCATTGTGCAGTGTAGAGAGCTTTGTTGATTATAATGGAACTTTGTGAGATCGCGATGAACTAAGATGAGTGAAAGCTTTTAATGATTTTTAAGGGAGTTTGTAAATGTGATGCTGATTTTAATACAACAGTTAAATTAACAAGAAGTTAATATTAAGTGACTTACATTGTCTGACTATAACACTGTTGCCTGATTTTGCTCTATTTCACTGTCAAAGATAGTTTTTTTAAATAAAGTCACAACCAAGCTGCTGCACATCTCCATTTAAACACAGCAGTTTCATTTATGAATGAATGTGTGTTTTTAAACAAATCTGGTGAGTCAATTATTCAATTTCCCATTCATAAAGACAGTCACTTACTTTGTTCCTGAATGAATCAGCTGTTCAAACGAATCAAATGAATGATTGATTCAGTAATTAAATCAGTGACTGGCAGAATCTGATTTTACCAAGTACGACATGTTGCTGGATCAACATCTTTGTTGACCCTGGAACAACATTGTGATTAACCAATCAGATTTGAAAAAACAGTTTATAGTTTTTTGTGAGGTTTAGGCTTACAATCAGTGTTTGGTGCTTGTACATCAATGTCATTCATCTATCATTTCCTCTGATTTTAGGGATTACTCATGGGTAAGGTTAGATTTAGGTGTAGGGATGTGATCAAAATTAAATTTTTGGATTAAAATGTTGTTCCAGGGTCAACAAAATATGTTGACCTAGGAACACATCTAACTCATCTTTCATTTTTAAAGTATCTTTTCAGTTATTTAAATCATTTAATATTTCTATATTCAGAATTTTATATTTAAAACATTAATTTCAACATGAATTTATGAGCCTCTGAGCCTCATTAGACGTATGAAAATACACCTACAAGCCACTTTTGTGTTCTTCTGTGCCACCTCTGTAATGCAAATTAATTTTGTTAATACTGATTTCATTTTATTGGTAACTTATTCTTATTCTACTTGTTCTTATTCTGTTGTTTAATTAGAAATTTTAAAAATCTTACATACATATATATATATATATATATATATATATATATATATATATATATATATATATATATATATAATATACACATTTTATTTTATTTTATTTTTTTAATTTTGACATAAAAGAGTACATACTTTTAATAAAGTTCCAATTTAATTCCCATTTAATCCACTTTAAGGTGTTAAATATCACCTCATAATGGGAAAGCTAATTTTTGTTTATAATAAATCTTTGAAAATCTAATTCTGGATTTTTAAGGTTATTATAACCTAAAGATGCTATGTGAAAGTTTGAAACTGAAAATGGTGGTTTTCATCTTGCCACTTTCTTGGTAAAGGAATCATATTTTTACTAAATGGATTTATAGCAAACTCTTCATATATTTATGACATTATCTATCAGCACACAGCAATAACTTATTTAATGATTGTGTAAGACCTTCACTTGTGCATATGCTAAAATGACAATAAAAATTATTTGATGTGATTTAAAATTTAATGAGC
Source organism: Cirrhinus mrigala (assembly GCA_036247105.1). Classification (NCBI taxonomy): domain Eukaryota; kingdom Metazoa; phylum Chordata; class Actinopteri; order Cypriniformes; family Cyprinidae; genus Cirrhinus; species Cirrhinus mrigala. Next base: position 7,197,674 of record JAMKFB010000189.1, read on the forward strand.
CTAAAATACCAAAGTGATCATAGCAAATCAGGGTGTTAGTTCTAAATGTAGTATATAACAAATGTAACTAATTTGCTGGACTCATTTAACATGGTGAGAGCATCTTCAGAAGAGAGGTTGTGTGGAAAGCCCTTCTATGTAACAATGTCTATTGATATATACCAAATTTCTTACTGATTGGGCAACCAAGTTATAAAATGTAGTTTTTCCAGAAATATCACAATTTAAAGAAAAATGGAAGACCTTGTCATCTTTTGAGTCAGACAAATTTAAGCATTCAGAAAAAGACAAATTCAGAGTTTTGCCTTTAATATGCCCAAAATGTATTCATTACAGTGACACTTTGGGGATTTGTCTGACAAAAGCACAATGTAAGGAAATAAGGGAAATAGACCTTTCTCACATTTCCGGGTTTCTCAGCAGCAGAAGTTATCATAGTTGGGTAAAATCCGACAACAGTGAATGGGAGAGTACCACAAATATATTTTTTGGAGTTTTTTTTTGGAGTTTTTCTTTTGCTCAAAATTTGCATAGCTGGCCACGCACCGGACATCCAGGTATAAATAGGCCAGCATGGCATTTGCTCACTTGTTCTGCTCTGAGGAGTCGAGAGCATCTCAACCCACTCAGAGGCAATCTGGAGTTGTGGCATGAAGGACATAATGTCTCCATTCCCTCCATCAGGGAACAAGGGTTACCATACGTAACCGAGACGTTCTCTTTCTGTCATTCACTCTGACGTTGTGTCGAGTGTACGACACTAGGGCTCCCTATACTAAACACCACAACTGCTGGACTGTGTCACGAGTGAATGAGGTGCAGATATCAACAAGCCAACATGTGGAAAAAAATGCACCTCACCACTTTGTGACCTTCCAGTGCCCAAGAACTTGACCTGCTCTCTCACTGGAAAGCCACCATAAGGCAGAGGTCCTTCAGTCTGAGCCTTTCCTTATTGTAAAAAACAGCAGAAAAATGGCTGAGAATCTTGGCAAGAACACTGGGACAGTGGCTGTTCCTGCCTGATGGAGGAAAGCCACTACAGAGATCACATTCTACCCAAAGGGGAGGTAACATGTGAATAACCACCTAAGGACTCACAGAGGGAGTGATACATAGGGAGGTTTCTGAGGTGGGCTCCACATAAGGAGAGACTACCGAAACTCAGAACTGAAACTCATCTGGCGAATGTGTTAGGTGTAACCCAACCTGCAGTTCTACAAAATGTCTGTTAGAGATACCCTGTTTACCAAGGCTGCTGAGGCAATGGCATCCCTGGTCTAGTGGCTGTGACTCCCAGTGGGCAGGGTAGACCTCTGGCCTGGTAGGCCATTCGGATCGTGTCCACAATCCAGTGGGAGATCCTATTTTGGAGACAGCGTTCCTCTGGCACGTATTCAGGCCGGGTTCTCAGGACAACGTGAGAGTTTGCTGGCCCAAATTCCAGGCATGAACTTTGACGGAGAGGGCTTAAGGATTTCCCGCTCTTTTAGCAGAGGTGAGTGCAGTCAGGAAAGCCGTCTTCATGGAGAGGGCACTGAAACCAACTGACTGAAGGGGCTCAATGGCTCTTACTGTAGGCCTGAGGGACCACAGACAGATATCAAAAGGGGATGCAGTGCAGCCTGGGAGGATTCAAGCTCCGGGCACCTCAAAGGAATCTGATAGCCAAATTGTGCTTCCCCGCCAATCTGCCTTCCACCAACCCTTATGAAAAAGAAGTTTATACAAGTGCGCTATTAGTATACTTCTTTTGAACTAAAAATAGGAAAGTATACTTTCAGCATAATTTGTGTAATTCTCAGAAATGTGCTTTATGTACTTCTCAGAAATATACTTAAAATTACATTTAAGTATACTTAATTTATATTTAGAAAAAGTATATTTGAGTTGTATTTGTACTCTGAGAATCCGTGTTTTCATTGTTATATGGTAGGGGTGCTATTTCACATCTTCTGTGCAGAACCTCCAAAACAAGAGTGAAGAAGAATCTGATTCCACGTGTAATCTAACACAATCGTCGGCCATAAAACAGCATCAAAACCATATGTAAAACTGTGCAATGTTATGGAATAAAATGTCGATCCATGAAGAGGTAATAATGACTGTCAAGCTTTGGGGTGTTGATCAACTCCATCTACGTTTTAATTATCATAATTTTTTTTTTTTTTTTTAGCGTTTTGTTCAAAATATTGTTTATTTACTTTTTATTAATGCAATGCAATGTTCAGATATTCATATAACAAAATTATTAGAAATTAATACCTAAATAAGGACATAGTAGTATACTTAAGGTATGATGTAATGTTCACTTAAAGAAAACCTATGAATATACCTGCAGTATAGAACTATTAAACTAGTAGTTTACTGAGACTATACTTCAAAGTGTACTAAAAGTATTTAATTAGTAAACTATCAGTATGCCCATAAGATCATTTTTAGTATACTTGCAGTACAAACTAAAAACAAAGATGTAAACTAGTTGTGTACTCAAAGTTTACTTCTGTTTTACTTAAAGTATACTTGTATATACTAAAAAGTGGGCCAATTTAGTCCCAAGGAGTATAGAAATAGTACGTTTAAAAGTGTACTATTAGTACACTGATATTTGTATACTTACCACATAAAGTATACTTAAAAATATACTTGAACTTTACTTAACCCTCTGGGGTCTGAGGGTGTTTTGGCACCCTGGAGAAGTTTTGACATGCCCTGACATTTGTGCTTTTTCAGTACCTTAAAAACATACTAAAGGGGTCATCGGATGCCCATTTTCCACAAGTTGATATGATTCTTTAGGGTCTTAATGAAAAGTCCCTAATATACTTTGATTAAAAATTTTTAATGGTTTTGTAAAACAACACCCTTTTTACCTTGCCAAAATCAGCTCTGCAAAAATCATCTCATTCTAAGGGGTTGTTCCTTTAAATGCAAATGAGCTCTGCTCACCCCGCCCCTCTGTTCTCTCTGTGGAACGATGATCTTGTTTACTTTAGCCGCATTTAGCCGCGTTTAGCCACTAAACTTTCTAATTACCACATTATAAGGAAAGGCGATCGCAAAGATTCATTAAAAAATGCTTATACACACTTATGCTGTAAGTGAAGTTGGATCATGAATGATTCGCGCGAACATAGACGGATATATGTAGATCGGGAGGTGCATTCCATTCACAAACAAACGGAATCTACTGCATCTTCAGCGACTCAGATGTCGGGAGTAAATGATGACCACTACGCTCATTATTACATCCAGCAACACAACACCTCAACTGCTCAATCGGAGATATTCTTGTCTAACTTACATCCCTGCTCCGGCATCGAAACAAGGAAAGTTACTGGACTGTTACAGCTGGTCTAAGGTAAGAGCTCATGTCAATCAAGGGAGCGGCCTCTGTGGGTGTGATGCCACACAGACAGGCATCTGAGAATGGCTCGATTTGAAAAAGGGGATATTATAGTTTACAAATTAATTAAAAACCACTGCATGGATTTTTATCATTATAGGGTAGATTTGTACATACACTGCCAACACACATTAATGTTCAAACAACGTGAAAAAGTGAACTTAGCATCCGATGGCCCCTTTAATGGCTAAAGTCTGATTACACTGTAATCAGCACAAACTGGGCTACAATAATATGCAAGCAACATTAATGTACATGTTTGTGTTCGTGTTTTGTGATCGAAAGGGAATATGCGAGGGAGTGACAACAGCCATGAATATTTTATTTAGGCTACCAGAAGAATCTGTTCTTCATCCTCCCTGACTCTGCACAGTGTCTGTGCAATGAGGCTCACTGGGGGAAAAGCATACTTGCGTAAGCCCCTCGGCCAGCTGTGTGCCAGTGCATCTGTACCGATGTGGGCCTCGGTCAGGCCGTACAACAACTGGCAATGAGTGGATTCCGGTGAGGTGAACAGATCAACCTGTGCCTGGCCGAGTGACTCCAGATCAGCTGGACCGTCTGAGGGTGGAGCCTCCACTCGCCTCGAAGCAAAACTTGTCGTGAGAGAGAATCGGTCATATGATTGAGTTCGCCTGGATGTGAGTGGCACACAGAGACTTGAGTCTGTGCTGGCTCCAGAATAGGAGATGGTGGGCCAGTTGTGACATGTGAAAGGAGCATACACTGCCCTGGTGGTTGTATGCCACAGTCGCTGTGTTGTCTGTGTGGACCAACACATGCTTGCCCTGAACCAAAGGCCGGAACCTCTTCAAGGCCAGAAGCACTGTCAGCAACTCCAGGCAATTTATAGGCTAAAGCAGCCGAGGGCCTGTACAGACCCCTGAGGCTGCATGCCCATTGCATACGGTACCCCAGCCTGTCTTGGAAGCATCTGTTGTGACAACAATGCGTCTGGACACTTGTTCCCCTGCCCACAGAAACAAAAATGTCTCCCCAAGGGCTAAAGGTTTTGCAACACAAAAGTGTGATGTACACACAATGTGTGGCTCGGCACCATGCCCATCTCGGAACTTGGGTATGAAGCCAGTGCTGCAGTGGTCTCATATCCATCAGACATCCTGGTTTGCAGTCTCAGCATCTGGCCGTCTCATGGAGGGCCATAGCGCTGTAAGGTAACCAAGAGGAGGAGGAAATGCTCTTACTGACTATGTAGTGGCTGTCTGCTAAAGGACCACCTCTGCTAACGGACCACCTCTCATCCCTGGGTCGAGAGTGAATCTGGGTAGGTCAGTTGCCTCCCCTGGGATGCTCATCTGAGGAACACTTCGAAACTTAGGTAACCTACTGACAAGCTGGCATTGTCACCCGCTCCTGGACCATTAAAGTGAACATCACCCTTCCCAGAGCCTGCGCTGCGACTTTCATAGCTCAGAGAGCATAATTGGACGCTGAACGCAGTTCCTGCAGCAGCTCTGGGTTGGGACCACCCTCGTGCAGATCTCATAACACCTTGGCCTGGTACACCCACTGGATGGCCATGGCGTGCAGGACGGATGCAGCTTGTCCAAAAGCCGTGAAAGCCCTCGCCCGGAGAGAACTTACAGGCCCTTGACCGGAGCCTGGGGGGATCCCATCAAGCGGCGGCGTTTTGTTGGGGAGCCTCTGTAAGCCCCCTCGCTGGAGCCCCATCGAGGGTGGTAAAGGAGGAGAAGTTGGTATATCGCGTTCTGGCTGAAAACAGAGCCTTCCGTGATTTCATCAACTTCTTGTACACTTCCGGGAAAACAGGCACTGGAAACGAGCATGACGGTCATTACCCAGATGTCTATTATCCAGCCGTGAAGGTTTGGGACTTGGCTGCCTGTTTAACCACGGCCGCCATTTTAGCGTCCGCCTCCAACTGAGAATCAGCCCCCCGCAGAGGCCTGCTCAGCAGAGGCACTTCAGATGGCTCACGCCCTCCTAGCGATGCTGCCACTGCCTATTCTTCCCGTTTAGGAGCTCCGAATAAGAAATCAACCCATGCTGAGACAGACTATCAAACTCAACTGGATGCTCAACCGAGGGACGCGAGGAGCGAGTGGTCTGCAGAACCTTCTCTCGAACCTATTGCTCCCATCAATGCACATCGCAGCAGCCTTGTACCCGGAAGTAGAAGGACCGGAACAGGAAGCAGTCGAGGTGAGCGTAAAAGCATGTGACTCATGAGCAGAGTGTGCCCATGGTCATGTTCTTGCTACCAGAACATGAACCATCAATGAGGGCTGCTTCAGCATGAGCATGGCCCAACACTGAACACAACAATCCTGTCGATCGTTCGGGCAGAGGTAAAGCCGCAACCAGAAGGGCACGGAAGGAAAGGCATGTTTATCAACACACAATCCCAACCGCGCCAGCTCTTTTAGAAAAACTACTCTTTCAGGAGGAAGATTTGCTCTTCAAGATCACCACTGAAGCACCCAGGGATACTCTCACAACACTTGTCTGTGTTTGAGAAGGGAGAGACTGCTGCTTGTGCCATAGATTGAAGGACGAAGAGGCGAATGGTGCTGCTTCTCACAGAGAGACGCTGCATTCGGCCACGAAGAATAGAACAAGTGAGCAGATGCCACGCTGGCCTATTTATACCCGGCTGTCCGGGGCGTGGCCCGCTATGCAAATTCTGCACACCCAATTTCATTGGCTTTTTCTCAATGTTGTCAGAGGTGTTTGGTCTCCCAAGAGCGACCCCTAGTTTCGTACACTCGACACAACATCGGAGTGAACAACAGAAAGGGAACACCCTTACATTAGTGTTAGCTAGTTTTTTTGTAACTTGATGAAAAGGTGATAAAAGTATAGTGCTATAAATGTACATAATTATTTCTTTTTTATTTAAATACAAAAACACTTTCAAGGATTTATGATGCTGATGACCACTGAAACAAGTCATCACAGACTTGTGAAAAGGGTCCCTTGTAGGCTAATTTGAATAGTGTGCAAGTGCCAAACTCTAACATCAGCCATAAACCTTAAATCTGATTGGTTGATAGGGATGTTTTTTCAGGACCAACATGGATGTTGATCTGCACTGTAAAACAACAACAGCAACAACAGAACATTATCTGTTATACAAACATTTCTTTAACCTTAAAGCACAATGCATAAATATACTGTGTGTGTGTGTGTGTGTGTATAATGTTCTTGTTCTTCTTAAGCATGATAAGCAGGTACATTCTGCCCTAGGGTGAATTTTTAGGCTGTTGGCTGTAAAATGCAGCATAGTACAGAAGACAAGTCACATGTAAAACTGGTTTATGAGTAGGGCATATGATTAGCTGTTGATGTTTCAGATGTTTGTGTGTGTGTAATGTTCTTCTTCTTCTTCTTCTTCTTCTTCTTCTTAAATTTATTTGTTTTACAGTACAGGAATATGTAGGGGTAGAATGGGGGTGTTTTACCCCACTAACTATGTTTGAGAAAAAAATTGTTATTCTGATAATATAATTATATTTTTATTAAATAACACATACTCCCTACCTACAGGCTCTACTGTTCTCATATCATATATAACTGTGATGTTCTACAAAACAACAAGCTTTAAAACACTTTTTTGTTACTGCTGAAAATTTTATAATTTATTGTGAAATTCGTTTTCTCTCCAGTACTTTACCAGTGTAAGCTTCATAGTGAATCACTCTTGTTAACATAGTCCATAGTTACAATAAAAATTTATCTTGACTTTATCTTGTGGATATTTTGGGAAAAACAGTAGGGGGCGTTCATGGTCACCTAAAACATGTGATATTACTATAAAGAAACTAAAAATGTGTCAGAATAGATGGCTGAAATGTGTTCAAAATGTTTATCCTAACAGCTTATCTTAATGTCTAATGCAATCCGGACTGCATTTAAATAATCAAATGTTAATCAAATTGTTATTTGTTCATTATTATTATTATTATTTTTTTCATTCAGTTTAAGCAATGCATTTCTCCATTTTTAAAGCTCATTATATATACTGTATTTCTACATTGTCATCTTTGAAATTAAGCATTTTAGACATTCTCATTCACATGTCTGCTGCTGAATGTGGCATAGATCATATTAAGAGGACTAGTCATGAAAGTTTCATGAAGAATTTGTGTACTCACCTGTGTCTCTCCTTTCCATTCTATCCACTGTTGTCGTCAATGTCTTTGTTCAGTGCTGCAGTTCATATCCAACATATGAGTTTCCTTGTGGGCTCTGTTTCACTGTTCATCACCCTGAGCACAATTACATTCATTCAAAGATAAGAAATTGGTTAGTTATACTAAAATAAAAAAAGAAAAAAGAAAGAAGAGAAAGAAGCACACCAATAGCTGTTTTGTAATTACCTGTATATTGTGTCAGTTTGTCTATTTTTGTTTAATGTATAATGTTTATTTTCTGCTCTTATGTATGATAAGCAGCTACATTCTGCCCTAGGGTGATTTTTTTTTTTTTTTTTAGGCTGTTGGCTGTAAAATGCAGCATAGTATATAAGACAAGTCACATGTAAAACTGGTTTATGAGTAGGGCATATGTTTTTTCTAAAACATGTCTTTATAATCGCATTAGCTAGGCTGACCGAAACTAGAAAAAAAAACATGCGTTTCACAGTATCTACAGTTTAACTTGGCTAAGATCACAACACAGACCACAGTGACCAAATAAGTCCTCAATGCAGACCCCTGTGATTGCAACACAGACTTCAACAACCAGATAAGACCACAGCACAAACCCCTACAATCAGTGACATTTCTTTTGTCAGTCAGACTACAACCACTACTCTTGATTTCAGCCAACCTGCAGGATTTATCATGCCATCATCAATCACAATAGGTCATACTGTAAAGCCAGAGGAGAACTGAGCTTGTTGTCTCCCAAGGATTTTTTTTTCTCCATTTCTGTCACCTGCTTAAGTTTTTATTCCTTGTCACCTTTGTCTAGCTCAGTGGAGGCATAGAGACAAATAATATTCTGTATAATTTTTTAGTGAAGCTTTAAGTTGCACTTTGTGTAAATTTGTCATTTCAACCTACACCATGTGATCCACCTTGTACCAGTGAACCTGCAGAACAGGCTTTATAACCCAAGGTGTTTTAGTTCAGTTTAGGCAAACTTTTTTGATTATTCATATATAATAATAAAAAAGCCAAAAGCAACATAAGACAAATCAAATAATCATTTAATTTTAAAATAAACACAATTTGTTTTTGTGTTGCAATCTGTGCATTCACTACCAATGTCAGAAATTTCATTTATAATTACACTAAATACTTGATATACATTACACTGTTACATATTTACATAATAAAACATAATAAAAATGTTAAAAGGAAAGGTGATACCTGCGTGTTAAGGTGTTGTTCAATCTCTTTATCTGTACAGATGGGTGGAGTGAGTGAACTTTCGATTTCAGAATGAACAGAGTAATCATTCCACAGTGGAAGGTTCCAGACAGCTGTGAAAAAAACCTTAAAGGGATAGTTCACCCAAAAATGACAGTTCTGTTATTAATTACTCACCCTTGTGTCGCTCCAAACCCGTAAGACCATTTTCGGAACACAAATTAAGATATTTTTGATGAAATCCAAGAATGGCAGTGGACTGTCCCGAGAGAGAAGAAATTGTTGAATAAAGTTGTTATTTTTTGTTTTCTTTGTGTAGCCAGTTGATTGTGACTTTTATATCTTGTTTTATTATTTGTGGAAAAAAGTAATTGTCTTGTCCATGTTAACTTCATCAAAACTTGTATTTAGTGTTTATTTCCTTTATTAATTACCATTCCTGTTTAGTTTTAATGGTTTCAAGTCAGGAGTTCCTACCAATTGTTGTAGGTGGGGTTGTAATTAGTGGCACACCTCAGGAAGAGTTGTCGCTTCTCCTTTAAGCATTCGCGCTCAGTCTCACTGTGAATGCAGACGGGAAGCAAGGGTATCTTTCGCTCTCTCATACATGTTTTATTTGGTCACTTTTTGTAACTTAATCACTGTGTATATTCTTAAAACTTCGCTAGCATGTATTTTATAATGTGTATCTGTGTAACTAGCGAATTCTCTTAGAAAGTGGTGCTGTTAATCGTGATATTTTATTTCATTACCATTATGTATCATTATATATTGTGTTAAATACATTTTATTTGTTGATTACACATGTATGTGCAATGTATTTCACTGTTCCTTAGAGCATTCACGCTCAGTCTCACTGTGAATGCAGACAGGAAGCAAGGCAGAGAGAGAGAGTAGGCCTTTTGGTGTTGCTGTACTAATTTTGCCTCATACTACTCTTCTTTAAAGAATAAATTCCATCCCGCATCCCATCTACGTGTGGTCGTGCTTCTGTCCTGAGGGTACTGCTTGATATCTGCTACATTTGCACACAAACTACTTGAACAATGTCCTTACAACATTTCTGGACCTAGAATTTGTAAAGACCCTTACTGTCTATAGAGGGTCAGAGAGCTCTCAGATTTCATCAAAATAACCTTAATTTGTGTTCCGAAGACGAACAAAGGTCTTACAGTTTTGGAACGACATGAGGGTGAGTAACTAATAACAGAATTTTCATTTTTGGGTGAACTAACTCTTTAAAATGAATTGCAAATAAATGTTGAAAAAGTGAAATGAGCTGAAAATGAGTTCTGCAAATTAAATCCATTTTCAAACCCATCTATGAAAAATTAAATATGCAGCATAAAGTTAGCAGGTGTCAACAAAATACAGAGAAATAATTAATGGATAACAAATAAAGCCCTGCACAACAGAACAGGCAAATTGATCAGATGAATTCATTAAATAGTAAGGATAAAACAAATAGCATACATCTAATAATTTGTCCACATTTCTTCTTTACTCCGAAAAAGCACAGTTCCATGAGGTGACACTGCTGTCACACATACAGCACTGTATGTAAGTTAAAGGGACAGTTCACCCAAAAATTCTGTCATTAATTACTCACCCTCACGTCGTTCCAAACCCTTAAGACCTTCGCCTTCAGAATACAAATTAAGACATTTTTGATGAAATCTGAGAGCTTTCTGATCCTCCATAGACAACAGTATGTAATGTCACGCCAGCAGAGGGAGCCCTTACCTATGGACTGCCTGTTACCGCTCCCTCTGCTGCTTCTCTGGTTACTTCCTGTTTGGTGGCCATTTAAGGATACCAAACATACCAAACAGGCCCTTGCAAAGTATTGTTTTGCCTGTGCGGACTCTACCAAGCATTTTCCCTGTTTCATTGCCTTGTGTTTGTTATTTCCACAGTTATCGTTTTGTTTCATAATCATAGTTTGCCTTGTTTCCATTGCCATAGTTTTGTCTAGTTTCTTTGCCTTGTTTATTTGTTACCTGAACAAATACTCCAAACATTTCAGTGTATATTTAATATGCAAAAAGGAATATGTAAGAAGTAAACAAGTATGCTTGGTTGAGTTTGCTTGGTTAACTTTTAAAGTATACTTGCAATGTATAAAATCATCTTCACAGTTTTTTTTCATAAACTAAAAAATGGTTTAGGATTACAAGCTACTGTTTGTGATTCAAGTCCAGCTGCTGCTGAGACAGCAAGCCGGACCATCCGTGTGGATTTAGGTGGCGCACGGAAGTGACCTGTCTGGAAATGTTTTCCCATTTCAGGAATTCCATGTTGTTTCTTTTTATACAAAATAGATAATATGTTATATGAGAGAGTGGATGTGACTGGTGTGATGTATTCCCAAGACTGACTGAAAGTGACAGATAAAGTCTGGCTTTCAGAAAGATTATAGTGACGCTCAAACCTAGCACGCTTAATGCATGCTGAGTGATGCAGTCTCAATAATCAGTTCCGCCCAGTCGAGGTGAGCTTCTACCATTGTGGTTGTAGGCAGGGCACGGAAGTAATGGAAAGTTTCTGTAGTAGTCAATAGGGGCCATCACCTCTCAACTTTTTGATTGGTGATGGCCAGTGGCCTTTTACCCTGAGGGGTTCTCAAAGGCCACCCATGTTCACCTTTCTCAACTCAATTTGACTATTTATATAGCACCACTAAAAACAATTGTTTACCAAGGTGCTGTACAATATATCCAATATCATCAACATTAACACCATGAACAACATGAATTGCAGCACAGAAAAGACCAGATACAGCACAGTTAACTACTATTAAAAGCCTTAGAAAAAAAGATGGGTTTTGATTTTGGCTTTAAACTCAAACAGTGTAGGGGCAATTCTAATAAAGATAGGCAGGCTGTTTCAGGCTCAATCTGCTCTCGATTTTAATATAGCCCAAGGAACGTCTAATAGTATCTGGTTGAATGACCTAAGAGACCTTCCAGGATTGTGAATGGATAATAAATCAGACAAATATACAGGAACTAACCCATTCATAGCTTTAAAAAAAAACAGCAGCAGAACTTTAAAATCAATTCTGTAATGAATTAACCTTACACAAACTGTTTGATTGACAGGTGATCTGACCAATCATAATGCAGAAATCACCGTTTTGTCTGACAAACAAATCAGACAATGGAGTATAGATTAACTTCAGTAGACTTAACATCTGCCCAGTCAGGTGGATAGTCCTCATCTAAAAGTATTCACTGTGTGACAATTAATTGTTAAAATGTACATTTACTTTAAATATGTGCAAAAAAAAAAATTACAATTCAGACATAATTACATAGATGGCATATTGTGTATATGGTTATGTTTAATAAATTAAATTGCATAAGTATCAGAATTTATTGGCAGCTTTAAAGAATGATCCACTGAAGGAGAGTTGTAGATAAAGCTGCACTTGGGTTCTATGTACATTGAAGACAAAATCCAACAGACTTGACATGAACAGACTTGACTTAGCATAAACAAACTCACCAACAGCAGGGTTACAACATCAGTACATGACAAAAGACAGTGGCAACATGAGGGCTACTTATAGCATACAATGAAGGTCACATGACACAAACCAACCAATGAGCAAACAGACACATGACATGAATAACCAATGAGAACATGACACACTGAACAGAGGAAGGTTCAGGAAGGTGATGGAGCAGGGGCAAAACATGGGGCGGGACGGAGGGCCAGGCCCATGCAGGGGAATAGGACCAGATTTATGGCATGGAGCGTGGAACACAGGGCATAAGTCAAGGCATGGATCATAGACCAATGGTGGACCTGGACCCTGGGGTGAGGGCAGGTCTAAACCATGGAGCAGAGGGAAAGACCATGGGCCAAGGTGCAATGGTGGACCTGGACCATGGGGCAATGGCAGACAGTGAAACAATGGAGGTCCTAAGCCGTGGAGCAGTGGCAGACAGTGGAACAATGGAGGACCTGGCAGGCCTGGATCATGTAACAGAGGCGGGCCTGGACCGTGGAGCCATGGTGGTGCAGGCCGAGCAGGGAGCCATGGCAGTGCAGGCAGAGCAGGGACATGGACATGGACATGGACAGACCACTTGACCATGACATGGCAGCGAGTTCATGAATGGCCTCCATGGCCGTGACAGGAGAGACCGTGAGTTCATGGAAAGGTACCACCCCCTTGGGAGGTTCTGCAGCAGAAGCTGCCACCTCTGGAGGCACTGGTGTGAATTTGTGGACAAGAGAGGCCTCTGGCGCAGACTCGTGGACAGGAGAGGCCTCTGGAATGTAGTGGCAGACATGACATGACATGACATGGCTCTGGAGGGTCAGGCGAGACACGGCGAGGCTCTGGGAGGTCAGACTCTGCTGTGATGGCCCTGGCTTGGCGAGGCTCTGGCATGAGACCCGTGGCTTGGCAAGGCTCTGGCATTGCGGCCATCTCATGATGAGACTCAGGTGTGGGGACCATCTTGCGATGAGGCTCTGGCATGGCGGCCATCTTGGCCGGGGGCTCTGGTGTGGCAGCCATATTGTGAGCAGGCTGGCTTAGCAGGCGTGACGTTAGCAGGCCTGATGTAAGCGGGCCTTGAAGTAGTAGCCATGATGTGTGCAAGCCCTGGAATAGCAGCCATCTTGTGATGTGGCTCATATGTGGCAGCCATTGCATGATGAGGCTTTTGAGTGGCTGACATAACGTAAACAGACTCTGGCTTGACAGGCATGGCATGGCATGGCATGAGTAGGCTTTGGCCTGACAGGCATAACGTCAGTAGTCTTTGGTCTGACAGGCATGACGTGAGCAGATTTAGGCTTGGTGACTACTAGAGGATCACAGGGTCCCTCATCCACGATCCCCACAGTAAATGCAGAACCACCCAAAAGCAAAGCAAAGTCAATGTCGCATGGCATTTTGGATGATTTGTCCTTATCTAAACCAAAGTGAAAAATGTCTTTTAGGAAGGTATCATGAAAGTCCACCAAATGACGCAACTTACAAAAGTCCGCCACATAATTCTCAAAGTGCTGGTTTCCTTGGCGAGGTTGAACAAGGTGATCTGCTGGGTTCATTTTTTCGGTTGTGTATTCTGTAAAGAATGATCCACTGAAGGCGAGTTGTAGATAGAACCCAAGTGCAGCTTTATTTACATTGAACACAAAACATAATCCTACTGACCTGACCTGACCTGACCTGACTCACCAACAGCAGGGTTACAACATCAATACACAACAAAAGACAATGGCAACATGAGGGCTACTTATAGCAAAAAATGAAGGTCACATGACACAAACCAACCAACGAGCAAACAGACACATGACTTGAATAACCAATGAGAACATGACACATTGAACAGGGGAATCAATAGCAGGAATACATGAGGGCAAGGAAAGCAAAACACAAACAGCCTGAATCAAACTACAAAATAAAAGACATGAAAACAAGAACATGAGACAATCCCAAACCCCACGATACAGCACCAAAGTCGCTTGAAGTTGCTTGACCAATGTGACCAATTATACATTGCTCTCTGCTGCACTGATGTACTGTAACCACAAAAAAAAAAATACATTATTCCACAAATATATACCACAACAACAGAAACATGGGGAATCTACGTAAATATACAAAGTGTTAAATAAAATCTAACCAGAAACTTCCAGTTCTTATTTGGAATGTAACAAAAGACTACAAAGAATGTCTTTGTAGTTGTCAAAGTTAACCTGTAACACATCAAAATTATTCTCATTATATGAAAATATTAGTTCATAAACATTTATCATTGACATTTTTTGGATTTGCTTCATCATTGTGTACATCCAGTCATACAAACATGTTTCATCAGAAAACGTCTAAGCCATTATCAAACCAAAAGAGGATCACACAAGCAGTGTAGTGGTTCATGATATAGATGGTTTTCTCCAAATGAAGTTGATCGACAGTGTGATGTAAGAGGCACTCAATGACCTAACATCATATTTAATATTCAATCAGAGAGAAATCATTACATTATTTTACATTAAAATGTTCTGAGCTCAGACAGAGAGCTTGAGTTGAGACTGCAAGGTCAAGCCCCTCATGCTCAAACCTTTCCCTCAAGGGTGGCAAGAAAAATAGTTTTCATTTAACAGTCCGTTTATCTTTCCCATGTACAGGGTTAGGTGCACAGGCAAACTAGTGATATACTCCTGAGAAAAATCTTAAGACCGGGGTAAACATTACAAATATTCACATTTCGCGCTGGTGGATCGTAACCAGGCTGTAAGTACTGCTTCAAAATGGCAAAAAAAGAAACAGGGGCAAGAGCCAAAAAAATAGAGAGTAGCCAAACTGAAGAAAACTCAAACAGGCTGTTCATCAGCTGATCAAAAGTTTAAGACCATAGCCTTAAAAAGTTAAAATCTGTGCAAAAGTATGGCTTTCATGTCATTGTTCTTCAGGCAGTCACACTGTCATGACATCCTGATAGCAAAGGCAAAAATGCTTTTGTCTTTGAACGTGGCAGGATTGTTGAGCTGGACGTGCAACGCGCTATCACTGCTGAGATTGGATGCAGTAAGACAGATATTTTACTTTTCTCAAAAGATCATGAGAGTTATGGGACAAAATAGTCAATTGGTAGACCCAAAAAAAATTCACCTGCACTGAGCCAAAAGATCCAACGGGCTGTCCATGAAGACACAGTCTGATCCTTGACCCAAATTAAGACCCTTACTGATGCTGATTGCAGCCCAATAACCATAACACAGCATCTGTGAGAGAAGGGCTTCAATAGCAAAAAACATCTTCAAAGGCCACATCTCCTCCCACATCACAAACTTGCCCAATTGGAATTTGCAAGGGAGCACCAAACATGGGACCTTAAAAGATGTAAGAAAGTTTTATTCTCTGATGAGAAAAATTTAACCTGGATGGTCCTGATGGCTTCCAACGTTACTGGCATTACATAGAGAACCCACTGAGATGTTTTCTGCGTGGCACAGTGGAGGAGGCTCTATCATGATCTGGGGAGCTTTTTCCTTCAATGGGTAAATGGAGCTTCATGTTGTGCAGGACATGTTGCAGCAGGCATTCTTTTTGACTGAGGGCTCTTGTCTGTGCGGTAATGACTGGGTCTTTTAACAGGACAACATTGCAGTTCACAATGCCTGCCTTACGAAGGAGAATAATGTCGCTCTTTTGGAGCATCCTGCATTAAGCATGGCAAAACTAATGTTTTAAGTAATCAACAAGAACGGTGGGGCGACTCACTACTGAGTAGTTTTTTGACAACTTAAGTTCTGTTATGTTTTTTTTGGGGGGGGGCTATGGTTTTAACCTTTCGATCAGCTGATGAACAGCCTGTTTGAGTTTTCTTCAGTTTTCTATAAATTGCCTACTCTCTATTATTTTGGCTCTTGCTCCCGTTTCTATTTTGTGCCATTTTGAAGCAGTACTTACAACCTGGTTATAATCCACACCGACAGAGGCCGCTCCCACAATAGTTGATTGACATGAGCGTCTTATCTCAGACCTGCCTTAAATCAGCTGTAACAGTCCGACCACCATTGTTTCGATGCCAGAGCAGGGATGGCATTGTGTTGCTGGATGTAATAATGAACATAGTGGTCATCATTTACTCTCAACATCTGAGCTGCTGAAGATGCAGTGGATTACGTTTGTTTGTGAAGGGAATGCGCCTCCCGATCTACATATATCCGTCTATGTTCGCACAAATCATTCGTGATCCAGCTTCATTTACAGCAGAAATGAGTATAAGGTTTTTTTTTATGAATCTTTGCGATCTCCTTTCCTAATAACGTGCTAGTTAGAAAGTTTAGCGGCTAAACGTGGCTAAAGTAAACAAGCTCGTCACTCCACAGAGAGAAGAGAGGGGCGGAGCAAGCAGAGCTCATTAACATTTAAAGCAACCTCGACCAGAACAGGATGATTTTTGCAGAGCTGATTTTGGCAAGGTAAAAAGGGTGTTGTTTTACACTATCATTGAGAATTTTTAACCAAAGTATATTAGAGACTTTTTATTAAGACCTTAAAGAATCATATCAACTTGTGGAAAATGGGCATCCGATGACCCCTTTAAGATTTTGTTCAGGAGTGTATCTATTTCATAATCGCTTACTATATTCCAAGACATATGTTATTTTTGATATTTGCATTAAACTTTGATTCCCCAGTCTACAAATGAACACCGTTAAAAACATATTTACAAATATTTAATTACTTACAAGACGGCATATGAGCACAACACAATGGGCATTACATTAATGTTTAGATGATTAAAAATCACAGAAACTGTTTAATGTTACATCTGTGTATTTTCATGATATTTTCATGACCATGCTGCTGCAATGTTACATACATCGCTGTAATGTGGGTTTGGGTTTTGTTCCTTGTTCTTCTTCTTTCGACTTAATACCAGTTGGCAAACTAACTTATAGGCCGTTTCTCTAATGTAAGGCTGCATCCTCCGGAGGTTGCATTTGCAGGCTGCATACGTCATCAAGCCTGGTTTATTTCAGTTAACTGAGCATTACATTTGTGAATCATAAGCATATTACAACCATTTACGCTTCACTAAGAATAATGGTCGAATTTATAAATGTTAGTATTATAAAATAAGTTCTTCTTTATGACGTATGCAGCCTACAAATGCGACTTCCGGAGGATGCAGCCATAATGGAATGTTCAGTGATTTTGTAGTTCCACCCACAGCAGTTCTCCTTAGCTCTGCTGCCCTTAATATAACAGTAAACACTATGGTATTATAAACAAAACAGACAAAAATAAAACAGGAATCTGAAATATGGTCATTTCTCCATGACAATTAAACAGACTTTTTAAACAATACAATATTCTTTTCCTTCTGTTTTTTCCCTCTTCTTAAACTTATGGCTTTGTGATCGTGTAAGACATTTTTAATTAAACAGGAATAACAAGAATAGAAAGATGTATATAAAGTAATGGATAGTATGAGATACATAAATGACACAGTCATCCATTTTATAGAACACCACATGTATGAGAAGTTAATAAAAATATCATGAAATTTCTTAGTAAAACCATGAATTAAGTGCTTTAAAAAACACAGCACAAAACATTTACTTAATACAGAAAATGCACTACTGAATAAACAGTAAATTTGTAAACACTAAATAATAAAGAAACAATTACCTGCACACAAAGCAGTAGGAGACAAATGGAATGTTCAGTGATTTGTAGTTCCCCCTATTCAGAATATGTTTCACTGTGTTAGAACGTGGAAAAAAAATGGCACACGTGGAAAAGAGTACATCAAACGACAGAAATAACGGTATCAAAATAACATGTGTACAAACAGTGCTTGAAGTGGGCCGGTACGCAGCACTTCTACATTTTGATCTTTAGCGTACCTTCACTTTTTCTTGCATACCGGCACTTCTCACGTTTTGCCGGTACTTTGCCACTCTGAGTCAAAGCATCATTGTGTGGGTGATTAATAGTAATGACATCACACTACAGGGAGGGGGCACTAAGTGAATCACCTGACTTAAATATCATCTCGACAACTCATGCGAATAGAAGCCATCTATCGGAAGTTGTCTTTTCTAATTAGAATACTACTATGTTAACCTGGGTTCAGAAGGGGACCAAAAGGAGTCAGATCTTCACCCAGATAAAGCAAACACTGTCTGTGAGCAAACCAGTGCCTGCGGTTCTAACGAGAAGTCTGCTGTAGCAGCAGCACAAGCACCTGCGGCAATTGCAGCTAATCTGGCCAATTTTTAAAGACCAAAAGCTTGGCTGCAAAATATGTAGTAACATTCCATCACTCGCTGTCCAGATAGAGCAGGGAGTGAGGCTGTCAAATGAGTGGAGAGAGTGTTTGATCAGTGCTTTTGGAACAGACAAAGCTAAACAGCAACAATCGCTGCGCAAGAAAATAAAGGAACACAGAGATTCCAAATCCCACTTAAAAGCAGCAGAGATTGTAAATGTGGCATCCGGCAATTAAATGAACAGGCAGTTGCAAGCCATGCGCAGGTCTGAACACGATACAACTTGCAGAGTGTTCCGATCAGCCTACAAAATAGGTGAACATGGGCGTCCATTCACAGATATGGTAACTGATGTGATGTTGCAAGAGTTAAATGGCATGAACATAGGCCGAGTTTTGCACCATATCGCAACAGAGATAAAAAAAAAAGATGGCAAGCGACAATTGCAAACAGACTAAAATGATGATTGACGAATCCACCACAATCAGTGGCAAGTCTGTGTTGGTTGTCTGTTTAAGATGTTCTGCATCTTGCTGATGCAGAAGAACCAGACACTTTTTTTTTTTTTTTGACCTGGTGGAGTTGGATGGGACCACAGCAGATGTAATCACAGAGACACTGCTGTCATGCCTACACAAATATGGATTTGATGACTACTTTTTGGGTGAGTGTTTTTTGGCCTTTGTTTGTGATTGAGCATCAGTCATGCTTGGCAGGAAAGCAGGGTTTGCTAGACAACTTCCCAGACTTCTCAGACTCACTTTTCTAATGCTGCTAGTGATGTAACAAGGGATTCAACAGAAAGTGCAAACTACAAGGGATCCCATGATGTTCTCACCTCTGTGTCCTTTGTGTTTAATCTGGGAGTTATGCATGATGCCCTAACAGAACTCAGCAATCTTTCAAGGATGCTCCAAAAAAGAGACACTACTCTTTCTCAAGCAGAGAAGCTGCTGTTTCCCCTTCAGGAACTCGAGCTGCATCGAAACGCTATGGGAAACGCCTTCAGCGTGAATCACATGTGCAGTCAGTCCAATGGAGAGGCGAGACGTCACGGGCGGGTGACGTCATAGACCAGGAAGCTTAAAAGCATGTGCGCCGGAACCTGCATTCAGCTTTCTGTCATTCAGCTATGTGCTCTCTGTGTGTGTGTGTTTGTCGTACTCATTTTATTTGAGCACGATGTCTAAAGAAGCAAAGAAAGAATCTAACGGACCACGTTATAGACAGTGTGTTCCTCCCTGCTCTCGCTACATCCCGAGCAGGGATACACACAGTCCATGCGTGGTTTGTTTGCGAGCGCCTCAGCCTGCGTGCCCTCCACTCCCGGAAGGCTCTCTTTAAGGAGGGAGCCTTCGCTAGCGCTCCTCGCGGGTCTGGCCCTGCTTCCGCCGGACCCCCTATCTCCTTCCTCACCCACCAGATCCACTGCCCGTTCCCTGGGATCGGAAGCCTGCTCTGCAGTTTCTTCCCCCTGGGGAACGGGCTCGACGCTCTGCATACCTTCCTCTGAGGAGGTTGATATTGAGAGCATCGATGAAGTCCCACAAACACTACAGTATGAGGAGCTTTTGGAGGTGGTCACTCATGTGGTAGCCAAGTTGAACGTCAATTGGCCTGCTGAGAAACAGGCTGAACTGCAGCGAAGTAAATTAGATGAGCGCTTCCTGCGCAATAGGCCGCCACCTTCACATCAGAGCCTGCCGTTCTTCCCCAACCTCCACAGCGAGGTATTGAGGATGTGGGCTAGACCATTCTCGGGCCGCCTCTTTATTCCTGCCTCGGATTATTATGGCAATGTGGCAGGGAATTTAGAGCGGTTATAGAGTGATGCCCCGCGTGGAACAGACGCTTGCGAGCTATCTGTCCCCCGACATGGCATCATCTCTAAAGACTCCTACCTTACCCTCCAAGCCGCTGCGCACAGCTTCAGCGCTGGTGGGTAAGGGGTACACAGTGGCGGGTCAGGCTGGTTCTTGTCTGCACACCATGCCGGTGTTACAGGCATACCAGACTGACCTACCTAAAAATCTTGACTAGAGTGACGAGATTAAGAAAGATGACATCACCGAGCTTAAGAGAACCGCTGATTTGTCTCTCCGCGCCACCAAGGAACGTAGCGGGGCTGGGGAGCTCGCTACCCCCGCGGGGGTCTCTCAAGCCGGTCGTACACTTCCTGCCCGTTATCCATTACAGGACGCCAAGCTAGCAGCTCAAACAACACCAGAGGCCAGTCTTAAGAGATTGGTTCCCTTAGTAGATTATTTGGCAGCGTGGAAACTACTGACAGATGTATCTGCTTGGGTCCTGCACACTGTAGAGCGAGGCTATTGCATTCAGTTTGGCGCTACGCCGCCTCCTTTCAACGGGGTCTTTCCCACCCTGGTGGGTCCCGAGCAGAGTCTGGTAATGGAACAACAAGTAGATACCCTCTTGTGGAAGGAGACCATCGAGGTGGTCCCTCCTCACGACAGGGAGTCCGGGTTCTACAGCCGGTACTTCATAGTTCCGAAGAAGGATAGGAGCCTACGTCCTATTTTAGATTTGCGTCAGCTGAACCGCTCAGTCATGCGACTAAAGTTCAAGATGCTGATCGTCAAACAGGTCATGTCACAGATCAGGTCCGAGGACTGGTTTGTCATGATAGATCTAAAGGACGCTTCCACGTCTCCATCCTTCCTCAACACAGGAAGTTCCTGAGGTTTGCTTTCAGGGGTGAAGCATACCGATATCGGATTCTTCCGTTCGACCTAGCATTCTCAACCCGCACTTTCACAAAGTGTGTGGATGCAGCTCTGGCTCATATGTGACTTCAGGGCATCCCCATACTCAATTACATCGATGATTAGTTGATTCTAGCTCAATCAGAGCAGATGGCGGTTCAACATCGAGATGTTGTTCTCGCTCACATGAAGGAGCTGGGGTGGAGACTTAACGCCAAGAAGAGTGTGCTTTCTCCATTACAGAGAACCACTAATCTAGGCGTGGTGTGGGATTCAACCACGATGCAGTCAATCCTCACTGCAGTCACAAGAGTGAGAGAAGACTGGTCACTCACTGTGAAGCAGTTTCAACAACTGCTGGGTCTGATGGCAGCGTGATACCTTTTGGCCTGCTGGCCCTACAGTGGTGGCTCAGGACCAAGGGGTTCTCCCCGAGGGGAAACCCGTTTCGCATGATCATGTTTAGACAGCGATGCTTACGTGCCTTGGACATGTGGAAAAAGCCTTGGTTCCTGTCTCAGGGCCCGGTGTTGAGTTGAAAGTTCCTTGTCGCCGCATAACGCTAGCGATAGAGGCATCCCTTACCGGTTGGGGAGCGATCATGAGTGGCCACCCTGCCCATGGTCTGTGGAGCGGTCACCATCTCATGTGGCATATCAACTGCCTGGGGATGCTGGCCGTGTTTCGGGCTCTCAAACTCTTCCTCCCGGACCTAAGAGACCACCATGTTGGTGCGCTCCAACAACACAGCGGTGGTCTACTACATCAACCACCAGGGAGGTCTGCGTTCGCGCCCTTTGTACAAGCTGGCACACCAGATCCTTGTGTGGTCCCAGGACAAACTCCTCTTGCTGAGAGCCGTTCATGTTCCTGGGCATCTCAACATGGGAGCAGACATCCTGTCGAGGCAGAGGCCGGGGGCCAAGGCCCGGGGAATGGATGCTTCACCCCGAGGTGGTGAAGCAGATTTGGAGAGTGTTTGGCCAGGCTCAGGTGGACCTCTTTGCGACTCAGGAGACATCGGAATGTTCCCTCTGGTACTCTCTGACTCATGCAGCTCCCCTGGGGCTGGATGCCATGGTACAGACGTAGCCAAGGCTTCTTCTGTATGCCTTTCTCCTGATCGATCTGCTCCCGGGAGTTCTGGAGAGAGTGCGCCGGCACAGGGTCCGTCCACTCCTAGTAGCCCCGTACTGGCCAGCCCAAGTATGGTTCTCTGACCTGATTTCCCTTCTCGACGGCTCTCCATGGGAGATTCCCGTCAGGAGGGATCTCCTCTCTCAGGCGGGGGGCACCATCCTCCACCCCCGCCCAGAGTTGTGGAAGTTGTGGGCACACCTCATAGCTTCCGATCTCAACTGAAGTTGTTGAGACCATCCTCTAATCCAGAGCTCCCTCTACGAGGACACTGCCAGCAAGGCAACTGCCCAGTTGGTACAGTGCTGGAGTTTCTGCAGGATCGGTTCTCTGCAGGGTTAGCCCACTCCACCCTGAAGGTTTACGTGGCGGCTATTTCGGCCTACCATGCCCCTCTGGGTGGCTTCTCAGTGGGTAGGAACCCCCTTGTTACACGTTTCCTCCGCTGAGGCCTCCGGTACGACCACGGGTCCCTTCCTGAGATGGTTGCCATCACTCCAGTCTATGAATCCTTGGGCCTTCCCTCTCCCTTGGGGGTCAAGGCCCACTCTACCCGAGGCATGGCTGCCTCCAAGGCCTTCCTGGAGGGTGTCCCTATGCAGAACATCTGCAACACTGCGGGATGGTCCACGCCCCTAACCTTCATCAGGTTCTATGACCTAGACCTGTGAGCTGCTCCTGGCTCTTCTGTCCTTCGCCCTAGCACACACTAGGCAGGGCACTTGGAACTATGGTGGCATGGGCATCTCGTTCCCCATAGCGTTTCGACGCAGCTCGAGTTCCTGAACGGGAACATCCCAGGTTACGTATGTAACTATGGTTCCCCGAGGGAACGAGACGCTGCATCTCAGGCCATACTTCTGGCATTCCTGCGAGTGCTTGCTTCTGCCTTGAAGCTGAATGCCGGTTCCAGCGCTCCCCCGTGACGTCTCGCCCCTCTATTGGACTGATTGCACATGTGATTCAGAGCGTGGTCACGCTGAAGACGTTTCACATAATGTTTCAAAGCATCGTCTCGTTCCCTTGGGGTACCATGGTTACATACATAACCTGGGACGTTCGACAAGTACGAGTGTTTGAGTCCATGGTTTAAACACCTGGCCCCCACACGCAAACTGTTCTTCAAGCTGAAATGAAGAAATTTTTTCAGAATGTACCCCTGCATGATAATGGGAAGATTGTGAGGATCAGTGCAGGACAATTCTTTCGCAGCATGGCCCAAAACATGAAATCCAGAACAGCTACAACAACTTACTCTCATGTCAGTACACAAGAAAGCTCATCTCACAGAGGTGAAAGCAAACTGATGACAGACTTAAAGGTTTTTCAGCCGGACACATGGCCTGAAGAAGATTTGTACATACAGCATGGTGAAACTGAGGTGCTTTGTTTGTGACACATTTAAAATAGAGAGAAGAGGAACCATCCAGGGACTTTGAGAATACAAAGAACTAAGGGCATGCCCCAGCTGCCCTCAAGATTCTTCTTAATGCTGTCCATACCATTGCGGTGTCCACCATTGAATGCGAAAGAGCCTTCAGTTGCATGAATGATGTTCTTACAGTCAAAAGGAACTCCCTTGCTATAAACAGACTGTCCAACCTGGTTTTCTTGAAATGCAATGGACCACCATTAGAGCAGTTCAATCCACAAAGTTATATAAGCTTATGGTTAGCAATGGGACGGAGGTCTGCAGATGAAACAGCATGCAAAGCCCCTCACCATTCAGCACTGGCTGACCCCAAGCCCTTCTGGAGCCTTTTTTCATGAGGCAAACATTTTTTCATTTGTATAAAATTTAGAACAGAATTTAGATTTAGAATTTTTTTTTTTTTTTTACCTTTTGTTTTATCCTCATCTTTTGGTAATAAGTATGTCAGTGCAATCGATTACTAGTTAAATAATTTACCATTTAATGTTATATTTTTACAAAATTCATCCCCAAACTGATAAGTAATCTTCTGTCTCTGTCTCTTATAGCCTCTGCCTTACTAAGCCAAGGAGCTGTGTTGATGAAACAGCTACCTGTGGCAATTCAGTTCAACCCAGTTCAACATGATGGTGTCATTTCTGTTAGTATGAACACCTACTCATTATGAATAACAATGTTTGTCTTACCAGTCATTTCTGCTGAATTTATGCTACCATAAAATATTAACTCAGATAATGCAACTTGTCTACTGTTTCTTTAGGATAACCAATTAATTCAATGCCACCTGTAGCTACTCTCTCATTTTCTTTCTTGCTAATCCCCTGTCTCTGTGTGTGTGTCCCTAGGGATTGATATGCCTCTTCTGATGTAAAGAGCACCATTGCAGACCTGATGTCTAAAGACTTCCATTGTCTCTGTTTCACACATACATACACACACACACAATATAAAATACAGAATAAAATCATATTGAATGAGAAAATGATATAATTATTTTTAAATCTTTTTTAAATGTTCATCAGCTGTTTTTGGCTGTCGCTGTGAAAACTTCTCTTGTGTGTATACTTCAGTATCACTTAAAGCTTCTTTTAACTATCACTTTAAATGACAGGTCCAGCATTAAAGGTGATACAGACTCCTATACTCTTCTGATTTTTTCCAGTGCTTCCTCTTCCACTCAGAAGGACCTGAAAATATATAAATATATGAATACTTTTACACACATATTTAATAAAATCTGTATTCAGGCCTATTGTTTTTAAAATACGATCAGGGTAAATCTTATTTGTTACTTAGGTGCTGCCACTTAAGTATCCCAAACTTTCTTCCTGCATCTTTCCATGTCTCCATATTCACAGAACAGTGCATCATGCATCCTTTGGTATACTCAAACACAGTCATCCAGTCTTGTAAACTGCCAAATTCGCTTTAGGATGACTAGCTATCCTCAGATAGCTAGGTTCTGGGGAAGGGCTGTAAGGAGTAACCATCTGAGGATGACTAATGTAGATACCCAACCCATAGACAGCCCCACAGACTAGCAGCTAATGTGTATTTGACCAGAAGCTCACAAGAGGGAGATTCGGACCATCAGTAAATGAATCGTGAGCGAAAGCATAACATCATGAGTCCAAAGTCGTGTAAGCAGTGGCCAAAAACACAAGGGGTAAGGGGGGAGAGAAGGGGAGTGAGAAATAAGGAACCCATGTTTCTTAGCTAGCACATCTTTGAGATCCTGTTTTCTTTTATCAGCGTTAGCCTTCCCTTTATCAGCGCTAGCCTTCCCTCGCTGACTCCTAGAGGGAGGAGGGGCGTGGTTAGCAATGCTGGACTTTTGCTCTCATCTGTGAGCCTCAGCTTCAGACAGATCCCCCCGACCCCCAGAAGAGGATTCAGACTGGTGCGGGATGAACTTCCTGAAAGCAGCTGATTGCGCTTTCACCCCCCTGAAGTTGTCAACAACTGCTTAAATGGATTTGCCAATTAGCCCCGTTGGTGAAATAAGAACATCAAGAAGACAGTCCTTTTCTTTCTTCCCGATGGCCGGAAAGTTGACCCACAGGTGCCTCTCTGTAGCTGTAGCGGTGGTCTGCTTGGTGGCACGGAGAGCCAGATCTGTGGTGCGCCACAGCTCTTTAACTGCCTCAGGTGACAAATAAACACTATGGCAGTTTTGAAAGCCTAACAAGCTGACCTGCTCAAGGATTTAGATGAGGGCAAAGGTTTAAGTCTAAAACCTTATCAGAAGTCTGTAATACAGGAAAAACGGTTTACAAAATAGTAAATATACGTTCATGTTTCTGATATCTTAATCTGGTTTCTGTTGTTTGTTTTCAGCTACTTTCAATTTTCCTTTACTTTATGTCTTTACTCTTCTCCTGTTTATTAGGTAACATTCCATATATTAATATCACAAATGTTGTTACAGCCAAACTACAAATTAAATTAATGCCAGTTAGAACATTCAAGCCTTCACAGACAGAACAAAATGATAAGCAAATGTGCTAATAAGGTAAAGTAATTTTTCTAGAGACTGCTACAGACCTACTTACATTACACCAACAAATAAGAACACTTTTTCTACAGTATTATTTATCTTTATAATGGTTACATTTGATTGCTGTTTAGATATCTTTAATTTACCAAATAATTTAGTTGCATGGTACTGAAACTGTTTCACTTAGTATTTAATGTTGTGTTGTTGCAATTAATTAATAACTTAAGTTATTTAGTGAAGGTGTTTGATCATAACAATTCATTAAAAAGCTGCAAAATAACAGCTTTAGTTAAAGTTTAAATAAAGTTTTTGCACTTTATTTAAATTAGGATAATTTACTTAAATGTTACAGTTTTTGTTTGCCAGCCACTGCTCTCAGTCATTTGACTTTACATTTTTCTTTGTTTTTTGTTCTAATGGTGTGAGCAATGGTGCCATTTGCACCATCTGGTGGTGATTTTATGAATTATCGCAATTATGTTTCTAATTTTACATATATTTCCAAGTAATTTAAGAAAACAGAAAATAATCTATAAATAATGCAGTATTTTTCTGTATACAAAATGACAATTACTATAATGCATTGATGATGATATAATACTTCTAAAAATATAGTTTCAAAAAAATTTTTACAGAAAAAGTATTTAAACATCTCAAATATGTTATAACAAAAAATATACAAGAAATGTTCATGAAATTTACATAAATGTATTTTCTACCAATATATTTTTGGCTTTTTTAGTTGTTTTTTTTTTTTTTTTTTTTTTTACAATATATTTATACATTTCAATAAATTTATACACACAAAATGCATTTTATTGCCCCAGAAATACATTTAGAAATATATTTTGGTATATGAAGGTTGAAACTAAATATACTTCCTATTTCAAAAATATATTTCATTGCGCATCACTGTTTGCAACATATATTTAGTGTATATTTCAAAAAAGTGCCATATGAGCAGCAATCAGAAGATGAAGCAGAAAAGCAGAAGATGAGAATCTAACAGAGGGAGGCCACTAATGTAAGAGGCCTTTTACAGAATGAAACTTTCTAAGGAAAGGTGGTCTGCTTGGTGGCACGGAGAGCCAGATCTGTGGTGCGGCACAGCTCTTTAACTGCCTCAGGTGACAAACCTTTGCCTTCATCTAAATCCTTGAGCAGGTCAGCTTGTTAGGCTTTTCAAAACTAACTTTTCTAAGGAAAGTTCATAACTGTCTTCAAACATGGTATTTTTCATATGTAACTGGATTTGGGTGCTGATGCAGAAAATATTCAATTTTAAGAACGCTATCATGCTGCATAGGTATCAGTATATAATGTACATTCTCATTTAGATCATCAAAATACAAATTCATAAATACCTGACATGGTATAGGTGAGGTTACATTAACTAGTGATTCTATCATAAAACATGCTTAAAACAGTATACAATACAAAGAGGATATACAGTGCCCTCCACTAATATTGGGACCCTTGGTAAATATGAGCAAAGGTGGCTGTGAAAATAAATTTGCATTGTTTATCCTTTTGATCTTTCATTCAAAAAATTAATTAAATTCTAACCTATCACTGAAGTAAAACAATTGAAAGTGGGGGTAAAAATTCATTGTGAAATAAATGCTTTCTCTAGTTCTTGTTGGCCACAATTATTGGCACCCAATTATTGCAACATCCTTTTCCCAAAAGAACAACTCTTAGTTTTCTCCTATATTGCCTGATGAGTTTGGAAAACACTTGGCAAAAGATCAGAGACTATTCCTTCATCCAGAATCTCCAGATCCACCAGATTCCCTAGCTCCATGTTGGTGCTTCTTCTCTTCAGTTCACCCTATTCATTTTCTACAAGGTTCAGGTCAGAGGACTAGGACAGCCGTGGCAGAAGCTTCATTTTGTGCTCAGTGACCCATTTTTGTGTTGATTTTGATTCTGGATTATTGTCCTGATGGAAGATCCAACCACAGCCCATTAAAAGATTTCTAACAGAGGCAGTCAGGTTTGGATTATTCATGCCATTAGATGCCATGCATCTAAACAAGATCTCCATGACCTCTGGCAGAAAAACAGGCCCACAACTTTAAAGATCCAGCAGTATATTTGACCGTGGACATGGGGTACCTTTTTATCCCTTTTTGTACTAAACCCATCTGGTGAGTTTGCTGCCAAAAAGCTCTTTTTTCTATTTTCATCTGACCATAGAAACCATTGCCAATTGAAGTTCCAGTTTTGTCTGATGACTGAATATGCTGTTTGTTTTTAGATGAGCGAAGAGAATTTTTCTTGAAACTCTCCCAAACAACATGTGGTCATGTAAGGGCTGTTTGATATATTTTTAAGGCTTTTTGACCCCAAGACTAATCTCTGCAATTTTCTAGCTGTGATCTTTGGAGAGTCTTTGGCCACTCAAACTCTGCTCTCTCCTTCTCAGTGTGCATTAGGACATCCTCTTCCATGCAGATTTGGAACATCTTTAGTTCATTGGAACTTCTTAATTATCGTCCTTATGGTGAAAATGGGGATTTTCAATGCTTTAGCCATTTTCTTACAGCCACTTTCTATTTTGTGAAGTTTAGCAGTCTTGTTCTGCATGTCAGAACTGTATTCTTTGGTTTTATTTATTGTGATTAATGATTATGAATGTGATTATGGGAATTTGGCCTTTGTGTCCTTGATATTTTTTAATCCTGTGGAACAGGAAGTCATGGTTGGGCAATTTCATGCTCCTAGTCATCATGGTGTGCTAAAAATATATAAATATGAATGGGAATATATTTCACAGATATTTTACTCATAAGAATTTCTAGGGATGCCAATAATTGTGGCCAGCATGCATTTGAGAAAAACATTTAATTTATAGTGAGATTTTCCACTCACTTTCAATTGTGTTACTTTAATGAAAGATTAGAATTTTGTGCATTTTTTTGAATGAAAGATCAAAAAGATAAACAATACGGATGTATTTTCACAGCTGCTTTTGCTCATGTTTACCAAGGGTGCCAACATTAGTGGAGGGCACTCTACAAGAAGAGTAATAATACACGCACCCAATATTCTGGAGATATGTATGTTCATTCATATGATGTTGTCTATGAATGAATAAGGAAACGTCCCTTTTTATGGGCATTTTATGTGTCTTTCCTGTAGAGAGCTGGTCTGACTGCATTGTTTTTCCTTTGAACAATAATCCAGCATTATCAGATGATTAGTCATTGCTTGACATGTTAACCAGAGGCCTGTTCTGTCTTTTTGGGGTGTTAATTGCTTTTCAGGCATTGTCCACAGAACTCTAACACATAGTTAGCTTTTTTGGTTGAGGGGATTTGCTGGATTATTAAACATAATGAATAACTGTGTCTGATTGTTCCAAACGCTACAACACTATGTTCACTGTCAATATCATGTGAAGTTGTTTTTTTTTTTTTTTATGTCAGTTTAATGTCTTTTCAACATCAGTTGACCACTGGGTTGTGCTTGGACCCCGATGATTGCCACTTGCTGCTACATAATTAAAGGTGTTGTTTTGATTCTTTGTAACTTCTATTTTCTGAGTAATTGTGTGCGACTGTCATATAGTGGACATAATCTGTGATCCTTAGACTTGCAGTCAAACCTGTTTTACACACGTCACTCAAACACAGAAACAGGATTCACCTGAGTTCAAGGAAAGAGAAACTAAAGTGTAGTTGAGCTGTTGTTTTTTCATGCACTAATATGGCAGAAGCCAGATTTTCCCAGGATGAGTTTATGTGTCCAGTGTGTCTGGATCTCTTGAAGGATCCAGTGACGATCCACTGTGGACACAGTTACTGTAAGAGCTGTATTACAGGCTGCTGGGATCAGGAGGATCAGAAGAGAGTCTACAGCTGCCCTCAGTGCAGACGGACCTTCAGCCCAAGACCTGCTTTAGCTAAAAACACCATGCTGGCCGAAGTGGTGGACAAACTGAAGAAGATTAAACTTGCTGCTGACTGTTACGCTGGAGCTGGAGATGTGAAATGTGACGCCTGTACTGGAAGGAAACACAAAGCCGTCAAGTCCTGTCTGGTGTGTCTGAACTCTTACTGTCAAACTCACCTTGAACAACATGAGAGATTGTTTGAAGGAAAGAGACACAATTTGACTGATGTCACAGGACGACTGCAGGAGATGATCTGCCATGAACATGAGAAACACCTAGAAATGTACTGTATTACTGACCAACAATGTATTTGTGTGCTGTGTACAAGATATGAACATAAAAACCACAACACTGTATCAGCTGCAGCACAGAGGAACGAAAAACAGGTATGAACTTAAAGCTGTTAATATAAATCATTATTCACAAACAAATCAGATCAAAACTTTTATCATTTCATGTGTACAGAACCCCAATCAAATATGGTGACATTTAATTATGTGACGTGTGAGCCAGTGTTGTTATTGACATGTCACTATATTTGATTTAAGCTTTGTTATTTATTTATTTGTTTATTGTAATCTTTAAGAAAATATCATGTTTGAATTACATGTAAATGATAGAGTTCTGGGTAAACTATATGTATAAAACTAAAAATTAATAATAATAATGCTGATACTTCTGCTTGAAACTATAACCATGCTAGATGATTAGCCATTATGGCTCTGATCTTGGGTTCATCTCAACTGTTGGCAACTGTTGATTTAGTGATAGTAGTTTTATTTGACATTTGTCCCACAGAAACAGCTGAATGAGACACAGAGGTTGTTCCAGCAGAGAATTCAGCAGAGAAAGAAAGATCTTCAGCAGCTGAGAGAGGCTGTGAAGTCTCATAAGGTTAGTCTGGAGAAGAGAAGTTTGTCTCAAGTCTCAGTTTGGACTCTCATATTTCAGTCCCACTGAAACTCACTGTGTGATTGTGATGTGTGTCCTAACAGCGCTCTGCACAGACAGCAGTGCAGGACAGTGAGAGGATCTTCGCTGAACTCATCCACTCCATTGAGAGAAGCCGCTCTGAGCTGATACAGCTGATCAGAGATCAGGAAAGGGCTGCAGTGAGTCAAGCTGAAGGACGACTGGAGCGACTGCGGCAGGAGATCAATGATCTGAGAAGAAGAGATGCTGAGCTTGAGCAGCTTTTACACACACAGGATCACATCCAGTTCCTGCAGGTAACAGAGACGTAGAAGAACAAGAACATAGTAGATTGAGTAAGATCCTGCTGTGACAGGAGACGCACAGTGAAACATTTCATAACAGAGCAGAATGAGCATTGACTGGAATGTTGTCAGGAATTCTCTGTGTTGTTAATATATAATCATTAGTCAGAATCTCATCCTCATTTGAAAGTGATGACTAATGGACACTTACCAATGGATATCAGCTCTGGAAATCCCTGAGGAAACATTTCTCTGAACTCTTTCTTCTGGAAGACATATTTACATATTACTTTCATTTCTTAATGGTCAATAAAGAAAAAAACTTGATGGTATCAGTTTTCACCCAAATTTCATGAGTAAGGAACAAACCACAACCAAAAATGTTTAGGAATAGTTTTATTGCACAGAATGTTAGGGATGAGTTGGAAGAGGATGAAGGTGTAGGTGTAATAGGATGATGGTCAGGTTGATCTGGGCTTCTGGAATTGATGGCCCAGAGAGACTGGGTGGGGGCATTGTTTCATGTATATATTTAGGCCAGATGATTAGGACCCCCTAAGTTGGGAAGAGCTGAGGGAAGCTTGAGCATCTCATGTCTTTGACATATAGGTGCGATATGCTTGTGATGACCAGCACCCAAGGTTTCTTATAGTCTCATCGGAGATTTCACATCTGGCTGCTGATGTTGCTGCCCCGATCCGGAAGGAATGAATTGAATAATGTTCAGAAGATATTCTGGAGAAAAGGAGGATTTGATAGAAGTGCTTGCTGTCATGTCTCCGGTCTATTCAGCCCAGCCCTGTCTCTTGTGTTCGTTGTCTGTGAAGTTGTGTTGTCTCTAAGCACATGTGTTTTGCTTTCACAGCTTAACATGTGCTCTGCCATCTTCGTGGTGTTATTCCCCACCCTCTCCTCCTCCCCCGCACCTGTTGTCACTTGCTCTCCTCATTTGGTCCTCCTAATATTCCCTTCACGTCTTCTGTCTTGTGCCAGATCGTTGTGCTTGCGTTCCGACCAAGCCTCTAACGTTTATCCTGTCTAATCCCGTCACTGTGTCTTGTCTTGTTTGAGGCTTTTTCCTTTAGTCTTTATTTTTCTCCTCTCTTCCCGTTCGTTAGACATTCACCCCACTGCTCCAGGCTCTGTGTGGCTCTCTGCTGTCTGGGACTGGCTTCTCCCTTCCAGCCATTTCGCTAGTGTCCTCCAGCGATCTGTCCGTGGCCTCATCAGCCGCCCAACCCCCTGCTGCCGGCCATCCCACATCTCTTAAAGGGGTCATT
>JAMKFB010000189.1:7230873-7277644 GCA_036247105.1 Cirrhinus mrigala
CAGAGGTGGGACCAAGTCATTGTTTTGCAAGTCACAAGTAAGTCTCGAGTCTTTACATTCAAGTCCCAAGTCAAGTCCCGAGTCAAGGCGGGCAAGTCCAAGTCGAGTCGCAAGTCCTCCGCTTTAAGCATCAAGTCGTAAACAAGTCATTAGTGCTATTTGCCCAAATTAGTGTCTCTGTATTAATTACTACAGTAAATTTAATATCAATAATAGTCTATAGTAAGTATAATATAAAGATATAATCATTCGTGGTGTTTCATTGAGGAATGAATCATTGTTTGTAAAGACATATAGGCCTATGTGAATGAATAATTTAAGTCCCCTGTTTCATTTGTTAATGAATCAGTGATTTTAAAGAATCAACTGAGTCAGTTATTTAATAACTTGCTAATACGTGGGACAGACGCTCATTTATCGCCACCTACTGACGTACCATTAGGTCTGCAGAACATAGCTTCATTGAAATGATTGACGGGTATAATTTATAATATTTACAAAATATTTGTAAGTCCTAAACTGATACGTTGATACAGAACGTTAATTACTGAGCAAAGAGATACATGAAATGAAGCGGAAAAGTAAATATATAAGAATAGTTATAATCAGTGGTGTAGTGGAGGGTATACGCAAGTACAGTATACGGCGTATACACTTCTTTATCTTCTTTATTGATTACTGATTTGAATCAGTACATTATAACGAAAACAATACCTTACAAATAAAAAGATGCAGAAATTTCTGAAACCGGTAAACCCCTGTAAACTTTTCAGTCCAAGGATCCAGTAAACGAATGCGTTCAAATGGTAAGTTTAAATGGCTCTAATACAGGGAAAACCCGACCGATTTTATCAGAGATTGCGAAGAGTCAGGGAATAAATGAAGCGTACCCACTTCAGGCACCACTACACCACTGGTTATAATATATACAAATGTTAAACAAAAAATAAGAAACCATCCGTGAATGGATTTAAAAGATTGGATGGGATGTGTTTTATTATAGTTCTATATTATTTTATGTTCTTATACAGGCTATTCCTTCAACAAATTATTCAGATTTCATGCTGTCACATAGACGATCGTGTGCAATATCAGTTATAATCTATTTTAGTCTTTGTTTTTCTTTATTCAAAATAAAATTTTATTATTGTAATGATTTTATGGGATGAGTTCATATTTCAAGTTTACAAGTTAAATGTCCCTTGGCCACAAGTAGCCAAACCGAACATGTCTGGCATCACACCGTTCATGGTTTAAGAAATGAGGCATGCAAAATTATTCACGGTAAAACTGTAGCCATGCAGATAAACAAATATATGTAGGTAAATGTATTTTGTGTGTTAAACAAGTTCATAATGATCACAGTTGATGGCTTGGTTTAGGAGCTATATGTGCGATGTAGTAACCTGTCGGATATACAGCACGCTTTCATCTATTTCTTCTGGAAGATTATGTGGATGAAAACACTAAGAAGCGCTCGCTTAGTGTCTTTGGCTCAGTGCCAAAAGCTGCGTGAATCATACCAGTGTGACTATAAATTTTTTTTTAATTAAATATAAGATAAGCCATAAAGACTTCCGAGTCACAGCCGAGTCACAGGGCTCAAGTCCAAGTCAAGTCTCGAGTCATTGTTGTCAAAGTCTAAGTCGAGTCGCAAGTCTTCCTTTATGTCAAGTCAAGTCACAAGTCCTCAAATTTGCGACTCGAATCCGAGTTGAGTCTCGAGTCGTGTGACTCGAGTCCACATCTCTGAATAATGTATTTTTTTTTTTTGTGGTTACAGTACATCAGTGCAGCAAAAAGCAATGTATAATTGGTCACATTGGTCAAGCAACTTCAAGCGACTTTGGTGCTGTATCGTGGGGTTTGGGATTGTCTCATGTTCTTTATTTTTATGTCTTTTATTTTGTAGTTTGATTCAGGCTGTTTGTGTTTTGCTTTCCTTGCCCTCATGTATTCCTGCTATTGATTCCCCTGTTCAATGTGTCATGTTCTCATTGGTTATTCAAGTCATGTGTCTGTTTGCTCGTTGGTTGGTTTGTGTCATGTGACCTTCATTTTTTGCTATAAGTAGCCCTCATGTTGCCGTTGTCTTTTGTTGTGTATTGATGTTGTAACCCTGCTGTTGGTGAGTCAGGTCAGGTCAGTAGGATTATGTTTTGTGTTCAATGTAAATAAAGCTGCACTTGGGTTCTATCTACAACTCGCCTTCAGTGGATTATTCTTTACAGAATACACAACCGAAAAAATGAACCCAGCAGATCACCTTGTTCAACCTCGCCAAGGAAACCAGCACTTTGAGAATTATGTGGCAGACTTTTGTAAGTTGTGTCATTTGGTGGACTTTCATGATACCTTCCTAAAAAACATTTTTCACTTTGGTTTAGATAAGGACATATCATCCAAAATGCCACGCAATACCTCCTCACTGGACTCTGGTCTGTTACATTGACTTTGCTTTGCTTTTGGGTGGTTCTGCATTTACTGTGGGGATCGTGGATGAGGGACCCTGTGATCCTTCAGTAGTCACCAAGCCTAAATCTGCTCAAGTCATGCCTGTCAGACCAAAGCCTACTGATGTTATGCCTGTCAGGCCAAAGCCTACTCATGCCATGCCATGCCATGCCTGTCAAGCCAGAGTCTGTTTACGTTATGTCGGCCACTCAAAAGCCTCATCATGCAATGGCTGCCACATATGAGCCACATCACAAGATGGCTGCTATTCCAGGGCTTGCACACATCATGGCTACTGCTCCAAGGCCCGCTTACATCAGGCCTGCTAACGTCACGCCTGCTAAGCCAGCCTGCTCACAATATGGCTACCACACCAGAGCCCCCGGCCAAGATGGCTGCCATGCCAGAGCCTCATCGCAAGATGGTCCCCACACCTGAGTCTCATCACGAGATGGCCGCAATCCC
This sequence comes from Cirrhinus mrigala, assembly GCA_036247105.1. NCBI lineage: Eukaryota > Metazoa > Chordata > Actinopteri > Cypriniformes > Cyprinidae > Cirrhinus > Cirrhinus mrigala. The sequence goes on from JAMKFB010000189.1 coordinate 7,233,793, forward strand.
AGAGCCTCGCCAAGCCACGGGTCTCATGCCAGAGCCTCGCCAAGCCAGGGCCATCACAGCAGAGTCTGACCTCCCAGAGCCTCGCCGTGTCTCGTCTGACCTCCCAGAGCCTTCGCATGTCTCGTATGATCTCCCAGGGCCACGCCATGTCTCGCCTGACCCTCCAGAGCCACGTCATGTCATGTCATGTCATGTCATGACTGCCAGTGTGACGGCAGTCACCATTTTGAGTGTGTGGGCACACTACATTCCAGAGGCCTCTCCTGTCCACGAGTCTGTGCCAGAGGCCTCTCGTGTCCACAAATTCACACCAGTGCCTCCAGAGGTGGCAGCTTCTGCTGCAGAACCTCCCAAGGGGGTGGTACCTGTCCATGAACTCACTGTCTCTTCTGTCATGGCCAAGGAGGCCATCCATGAACTCACGGTCTCTCCTGTCACGGCCATGGAGGCCATTCATGAACTCGCTGCCCACGGTCTGTCATGGTCAAGTGGTCTGTCCATGTCCCTGCTCTGCCTGCACTGCCATGGCTCCCTGCTCGGCCTGCACCACCATGGCTCCACGGTCCAGGCCTGCCTCTGTTACATGATCCAGGCCTGCCAGGTCCTCCATTGTTCCACTGTCTGCCACTGCTCCACGGCTTAGGACCTCCATTGTTTCACTGTCTGCCATTGCCCCATGGTCCAGGTCCACCATTGCACCTTGGCCCATGGTCTTTCCCTCTGCTCCACGGTTTAGACCTGCCCTCACCCCAGGGTCCAGGTCCACCATTGGTCTATGATCCATGCCTTGACTTATGCCCTGTGTTCCACGCTCCATGCCATGAACCTGGTCCTATTCCCCTGCATGGGCCTGGCCCTCCGTCCCGCCCCATGTTTTGCCCCTGCTCCATCACCTTCCTGAACCTTCCTCTGTTCAGTGTGTCATGTTCTCATTGGTTATTCATGTCATGTGTCTGTTTGCTCATTGGTTGGTTTGTGTCATGTGACCTTCATTGTTTGCTATAAGTAGCCCTCATGTTGCCACTGTCTTTTGTCATGTACTGATGTTGTAACCCTGCTGTTGGTGAGTTTGTTTATGCTAAGTCAAGTCTGTTCATGTCAAGTCTGTTGGATTTTGTCTTCGATGTACATAGAACCCAAGTGCAGCTTTATCTACAACTCTCCTTCAGTGGATCATTCTTTAAAGCTGCCAATAAATTCTGATACTTATGCAATTTAATTTATTAAACATAACCATATACACAATATGCCATCTATGTAATTATGTCTGAATTGTAATTTTTTTTTTTGCACATATTTAAAGTAAATGTACATTTTAACAATTAATTGTCACACAGTGAATACTTTTAGATGAGGACTATCCACCTGACTGGGCAGATGTTAAGTCTACTGAAGTTAATCTATACTCCATTGTCTGATTTGTTTGTCAGACAAAATGGTGATTTCGGCATTATGATTGGTCAGATCACCTGTCAATCAAACTGTTTGCGAAAGGTTAATTCATTACAGAATTGATTTTAAAGTTCTGCTGCTGTTTTTTTTTTTTAAAGCTATGAATGGGTTAGTTTCTGTATATTTGTCTGATTTATTATCCATTCACAATCCTGGAAGGTCTCTTAGGTCATTCAACCAGATACTATTAGACGTTCCTTGGGCTACATTAAAATCGAGAGCAGATCGAGCCTGAAACAGCCTGGCTGTTTTTATTAGAATTGCCCCTACACTGTTTGAGTTTAAAGCCAAAATCAAAACCCATCTTTTTTTTCTAAGGCTTTTAATAGTAGTTAATTGTGCTGTATCTGGTCTTTTCTGTGCTGCAATTCATGTTGTTCATGGTGTTAATGTTGATGATATTGGATATATTGTACAGCACCTTGGTAAACAATTGTTTTTAGTGGTGCTATATAAATAGTCAAATTGAGTTGAGAAAGGTGAACATGGGTGGCCTTTGAGAACCCCTCAGGGTAAAAGGCCACAGGCCATCACCAATCAAAAGGTTGAGAGGCGATGATCCCTATTGACTACTACAGAAACTTTCCACTGCTTCCGTGCCCTGCCTACAACCACAATGGTGGCCGCAGAAATAGAACCACGGAGTGTAGAAGCTCACCTCGACTGAGCGGAACAGATTATTGAGACTGCATCACTCAGCGTGCATTAAGCGTGCTAGGTTTGAGCGTCACTATAATCTTTCTGAAAGCCAGACTTTATCTGTCACTTTCAGTCAGTCTTGGGAATACATCACACCAGTCACATCACCTCTCTCATATAACATATTATCTATTTTGTATAAAGAGAAACAACATGGAATTCCTAAAATGGGAAAACATTTCCAGACAGGTCACTTCCGTGCGCCACCTAAATCCACACGATTGGTCCGGCTTGCTGTCTCAGCATCGCAAACAGTAGCTTGTAATCCTAAACCATTTTTTAGTTTATGAAAAAAAAACTCTGAAGAAGATGATTTTATACATTGCAAGTATACTTTAAAAGTTAAGCAAGCAAACTCAACATTATACTTATTTACTTCCTACATATTCCTTTTTGCATATTAAATGTACACTGAAATGTTTGGAGTATTTGTTCAGTAAAAACATTCATAAGCCAATAACACTAACAGATGTTTTACATAAAATATTTTTAATTAAATATTTGAATTGTAAATTCAATTCCAGTCCATTAAACATGCACACAACTTTGACACAACTAATTAAAGGAATAGTTCACCCAAAAATGAAAAAACAATCCATGTAACATCAGTGGTTCAACTGTAACTTTACGAGAAGTGAATGCGTCATGGTACTCTCCATAATGCTGGTAGACGGTAACTCAGGGGAGAGGAATTGTTGAATAAAGTCGTTTTTTTTTTTTTTCATTGTGCACAAAAAAAATATTCTTGTAGCTTTTTTAAATTACGGTTTAACCACTGATGTCACATATAATACCTTACTGATATCCTGGGAACATTTAAGTTATACTGTGTAACAGGACTCGTGAGAAGTGTGATAGATCCAGGTGCGAGCTTTATTTGACACAACGTAGTCAGGTCAGGCAAGGTCAATCTCCAACAAACAGTAATATCCAGGGCAAGGCGAGAGCGTAATCCAGTAAATCAGGCAGAAGGTCAAAATACCATGAGAGCAGTCCAAAGGTAACAAATAAATAAGGCAAAGAAACTAGACAAAACTATGGCAATGGAAACGAGGCAAAACTATGATTATGAAACAAAACGATAACCGTGGAAATAACAAACACAAGGCAATGAAACAGGGAAAATGCTTGGTAGAGTCTGCACAGGCAAAACAATACTTTGCAAGGGCCTGTTTGGTATGTTTGGTATCCTTAAATGGCCACCAAACAGGAAGTAACCAGAAAAGCAGCAGAGGGAGCGGTAACAGGTAGTCCATAGGTAAGGGCTCCCTCTGCTGGCATGGCATTACATACTGTTGTCTATGGAGAATCAGAAAGCTCTCAGATTTCATCAAAAATGTCTTAATTTGTATTCTGAAGATGAACGAAGGTCTTACGGGTTTGAAACGACATGAGGGTGAGTAATTAATGACAGAATTTTTGGGTGAACTGTCCCTTTAACTTACATACAGTGCTGTATGTGTGACAGCAGTGTTACCTCATGGAACTGTGCTTTTTCAGAGTAAAGAAGAAATGTGGACAAATTATTAGATGTATGCTATTTGTTTTATCCTTACTATTTAATGAATTCATCTGATCAATTTGCCTGTTCTGTTGTGCAGGGCTTTATTTTTTATTCATTAATTATTTCTCTGTATTTTGTTGATACCTGCTAACTTTATGTTCCATATTTAATTTTTCATAGATGGGTTTGCGTGTAGCTCATTTCACTTTTTCAACATTTATTTGCAATTCATTTTAAAGAGTTAGTTCACCCAAAAATGAAAATTCTGTCATTAGTTACTCACCCTCATGTCGTTCCAAAACTGTAAGACCTTTGTTTGTCTTCGGAACACAAATTAAGGTTATTTTGATGAAATCTGAGAGCTCTCTGACCCTCTATAGACAGTAAGGGTCCTTGCAAATTCTAGGTCCAGAAATGTTGTAAGGACATTGTTCAAGTAGTTTGTGTGCAAAGAAAACAAAAATAACAACTTTATTCAACAATTTCTTCTCTCTCGGGACAGTCCACTGCCATTCTTGGATTTCATCAAAAATATCTTAATTTGTGTTCCGAAAATGGTCTTACGGGTTTGGAGTGACACAAGGGTGAGTAATTAATAACACAATTGTCATTTTTGGGTGAACTATCCCTTTAAGGTTTTTTTCACAGCTGTGTGGAACCTTCCACTGTGGAATGATAGCTCTGTTCATTCTGGAATCGAAAGTTCACTCACTCCACCCATCTGTACAGATAAAGAGACTGAACAACACCTCAGCACACAGGTATCACCTTTCCTTATAACATTTTTATTGTTTATTATGTAAATATGTAACAGTGTAATGTATATCAAGTATTTAGTGTAATTATAAATGAAATTTCTGACATTGGTAGTGGCTTTTATTTTCATTTTATTTTCATTTTCTTTCCTCAAAAACAAATCTGCATGTCTATATTTGTGTAGTGTCGTGAACTATAAACCTTTTATAAAAAAAAAAAAAAAAAAAAAAAAAAAAAGGTTTGTAGTTTGCAACAGCTTTGTTAAATGTATTGCCATTACCACATAGTTTAATCAAAAATGTTTTTGGGTGTTGAGACCTTTAGGGGGTAACAATGCACAGATTGCAACACAAAAACAAATTGTGTTTATTTTAAAATTAAATGATTATTTGATTTGCCTTATGTTGCTTTTGGCTTTTTTATTATTATATATGAATAATCAAAAAAGTTTGCCTAAACTGAACTAAAACACCTTGGGTTATAAAGCCTGTTCTCCAGGTTCACTGGTACAAGGTGGATCACATGGTGTAGGTTCAAATAACAAATTCCACTGAGCTAGACAAAGGTGGCAAGGAATAAAAACTTAAGCAGGTGACAGAAATGGAGAAAAAATAAATAAATCCTTGGGAGACAACAAGCTCAGTTCTCCTCTGGCTTTACAGTATGACCTATTGTGATTGATGATGGCATGATAAATCCTGCAGGTTGGAAACAGACATGGACTGTGACAGAAATAGGCTGAAATCAAGAGTAGTGGTTGTAGTCTGAGTGACAATAGAAGTGTCACTGATTGTAGGGGTTTGTGCTGTGGTCTTATCTGGTTGTTGAAGTCTGTGTTGCAATCACAGGGGTCTGCATTGAGGACTTATTTGGTCACAGAGGTCTGTGTTGTGATCTTAGCCATGTTAAACTGTAGATACTGTGAAACACATGTTTTTTTTTTCTAGTTTTGGTTGACCTAGCTAATGCGATATAAAGAGATGTTTTGGAACAAACATATTCCCTGCTCATAAACCAGTTTTACATGTGACTTGTCTTATATACTATGCTGCATTTTACAGCCAACAGCCTAAAAAAAAAAATCACCCTAGGGCAGAATGTAGCTGCTTATCATACATAAGAGCAGAAAATAAACATTATACATTACACAAAAAAGACAAATTGACACAATATGCAGGTAATTACAAAACAGCTATTGGTGTGTTTCTTTCTCTTCTTTCTTTTTTTCTTTTTTATTTTTGTATAACTAACCAATTTCTTATCTCTGAATGAATGTAATTGTACTCAGGGTGTTGAACAGTGAAACAGAACCCACAAGGAAACTCATATGTTGGATATGAACTGCAGCACTGAACAAAGACATTGATGACAACAGTGGACAGAATGGAAAGGAAAGACACAGGTGAGTACACAAATTCTTCATGAAACTTTCATGACTAGTCCTCTTAATATGATCTATGCCACATTCAGCAGCAGACATGTGAATGAGAATGTTTAAAATGCTTAATTTCAAAGATGACAATGTAGAAATACAGTATATATAATGAGCTTTAAAGTGGAGAAATGCATTGCTTAAACTGAATGAAAAAAATAATAATAATGAACAAATAACAATTTGATTAACATTTGATTATTTAAACAATTTTCTAGATTGCATTGGACATTAAGATGAGCTGTTAGGATAAACATTTTGAACACATTTCAGCCATCTATTCTGACACATTTTTAGTATCTTTATAGTAATATCACGTTTTAGGTGACCATGAACATCCCCTTCTGTTTTTCCCAAAATATCCACAAGATAAAGTCAAGATAAATTTTTATTGTAACTATGGACTACGTTAACAAGAGTGATGTAGAAGTATTCACTATGAAGCTTACACTGGTGATGTACTGGAGAGAAAACGGATTTCACAATAAATTAGCAAATTTTCAGCAGTAACAAAAAAGTGTTTTAAAGCTTGCTGTTTTGTAGAACATCACAGTTATATATGATATGAGAACAGTAGAGCCTGTAGGTAGGGAGTATGTGTTATTTAATAAAAATATAATTATATTATCAGAATGACAATTTTTTTCTCAAACATAGTCAGTGGGGTAAAACACCCCCATTCTACCCCTACATATTCCTGTACTGTAAAATAAATACATTTAATAATAATGACAAGAAGAAGAAGAAGAAGATTACGCACACACAAACATCTGAAACATCAACAGCTAATCATATGCCTTACTCATAAACCAGTTTTACATGTGACTTGTCTTCTGTACTATGCTGCATTTTACAGCCAACACCCTAAAAATTCACCCTAGGGCAGAATGTAGCTGCTTAGCAAACATAAGAAGAACAAGAACATCATACACACGCACACACACACACATGTTTGTTTTTGTGAATTGTGGGGACTTTCCATAGACTTCTATAGTTTTTATACTGACCAAACGATATTGTCTATCTCCTAACCCAACCCTAACCCTAAACCTACCCCTTACAGAAAACATGTTTGCATCGTTACACTTTCAGATAAACACCATATACTATTTTTAATAATAACCGCAGGCCGGTCCCCACAATGTAGCAAAAACAAGTACACACACACACACATATACACATATATATATATATACAGTATATATATGCATTGTGCTTTAAGGTTAAAGAAATGTTTGTATAACAGATAATGTTCTGTTGTTGTTTTAGAGTGCAGATCAACATCCATGTTGGTCCTGAAAAAACATCCCTATCAACCAATCAGATTTAAGGTTTATGGCTGATGTTAGAGTTTGGCACTTGCACACTATTCAAATTAGCCTACAAGGGACCCTTTTCACAAGTCTGTGATGATGCGTTTCAACGGTCATCAGCATCATAAATCCTTGAAATTTTTTTTTGTATTTAGATAAAAAAAAAAAAAAAAAAAAAGTACATTTATAGCACTATACTTATCACCTTTTCATCAACTCCGACGTTGTGTCTAGCCTGTAGGTAGGGAGTATGTGCTATTTAATAAAAATATAATTTTATTATCAGAATGACAATTTTTTTCTCAAACATAGTCAGTGAGGTAAAACACCCCCATTCTACCCCTACATATTCCTGTACTGTAAAATAAATAAATTTAATAAAAATGACAAGAAGAAGAAGAAGATTACTCACACACAAACATCTGAAACATCAACAGCTAATCATATGCCCTACTCATAAACCAGTTTTACATGTGACTTGTCTTCTGTACTATGCTGTATTTTACAGCCAACAGCCTAAAAATTCACCCTAGGGCAGAATGTAGCTGCTTATCATACATAAGAAGAACAAGAACATCATACACACGCACACACACGCACACACATGTTTGTTTTTGTGAATTGTGGGGACTTTCCATAGACTTCTATAGTTTTTATACTGACCAAACGATATTGTCTATCCCCTAACCCAACCCTAACCCTAAACCTACCCCTTACAGAAAACATGTTTGCATCGTTACACTTTCAGATAAACACCATATACTATTTTTAATAATAACCGCAGGCCGGTCCCCACAATGTAGCAAAAACAAGTACACACACACACACATACACACACACATATATATATATATATATATATATATATATATATATATATATATATATATATATATATATATATAAAAATGTACATTTATAGCACTATACTTATATCACCTTTTCATCAACTCCGACGTTGTGTCGAGTGTACGACACAGATAAGTGTTGTGAGAGTATCCCTGGGTGCTTCAACGGCGATCTTGAAGAGCAAATCTTCCTCCTAAAAGAGTAGTTTCTCTAAAAGAGCTGGCGTGGTTGGGATTGTGTGTTGATAAACATGCTTTCCTTCCGTGCCCTTCTGGTTGCGGCTTTACCTCTGCTCGAACGAGAACAGGGTCGTTGTGTTCAGTGTTGGGCCATGCTCACGCTGAAGCAGCGCTCATTGATGGTTCATGTTCTGCTAGCGAGAACATGACCATGGGCACACTTTCAGCACGGCTTTATTTCTTATTCGGAGCTCCTAAACGGGAGGAATAGGCAGCGGCAGCATCGCTAGGAGGGCGTGAGTCATCTGAAGCTGAGACCCCAGCTGAGCAGACCTCGGCTTCGCGGCTGGATAATAGACATCTGGGTAATGACCGCCACGCTCATTTCCAGTGCCTGTTTTCACGGGAGTGCACAAGAAGTTGATGAAATCGCGGGAGGCTCTGTTTTTGGCCAGAACGCGATACACCAACTTCTCCTCCTTCACCAACAAAACGCCGCCGCTTGATGGAATCCCCCCAGGCTCCCGTCAAGAACCTGTAAGTTCTCTCCGGGCGAGGGCTTTCACGGCTTTTGGACAAGCTGCGTCCGTCCTGCATGCCATGGCCATCCTGTGGGTGTACCAGGCCAAGGTGTTATGAGATCTGCACGAGGGTGGTCCCGACCCAGAGCTGCTGCAGGAACTGCGTTCAGCGTCCAATTACGCTCTCTGAGCTATGAAAGTTGCAGCGTAGGCTCTGGGAAGGGCGATGTCCACTTTAATGGTCCAGGAGCGCCACCTGTGGCTTAAACTGGTGGAAATGCGGGAAGCTAAGAAGTCCACTTTTTCAAAGCCCCATTTCCCAGGTTGGTCTATTTGGCGAGACCGTGGAAGATTTTGCACGACAACCCCCACCTTCTCATCACCAGGGACGGCCCCCTGCAAGAACTGCTGAGGCCCCACAGTAGCCGGGCCTGCGGCCAGACCCGTCCGACAGTCAAACTTCTTGCAGGAAGGTGGCAACGCCAGCTCGCCAGTAGGTTACCTAGAACCCTCGATAGGTTTCGAAGTGTTCCTCAGATGAGCATCCCAGGGGAGGCGGGCCAACTGACCTACCCAGATCCACTCTCGAGCCGGGGATGAGAGGTGGTCCGTTAGCAGAGGTGATCCTTCAGCAGACAGCCACTACATGGTCAGTAAGAGAATTTCCTCCTCCTCTTGGTTGGCGCTGTGGCCCTCCATGAGACGGCCAGATGCTAAGACTGCAAACCAGGATGTCTGATGCATACGAGACCACTGCAGCACTGGCTTCATACCCGAGTCCCGAGATGGGCATGGTGCCGAGCCACACATCGTGTGTACATCACACCTTTGTGTTGCAAAACCTTCAGCCCTTGGGGAGACATTTTTGTTTCTGTGGGCAGGGGAACAAGTGTCCAGACGCAATGTTGTCACAACAGATGCTTCCAAGACCAGCTGGGGTACCGTATGCAACGGGCATGCAGCCTCAGGGGTCTGGACAGGCCCTCGGCTGCTTTGGCATATAAATTGCCTGGAGTTGCTGACAGTGCTTCTGGCCTTGAAGAGGTTCCGGCCTTTGGTTCAGGGCAACCATGTGTTGGTCCACACAGACAACACAGCGACTGTGGCGTACAACCACCAGGGCTGTGTACGCTCCTTTCACATGTCACAACTGGCCCACCATCTCCTACTCTGGAGCCAGCACAGACTCAAGTCTCTGTGTGCCACTCACATCCGGGCGAACTCAATTATGTGACCGATTCTCTCTCACGACAGGTTTTGCTTCGAGGCGAGTGGAGGCTCCACCCTCAGACGGTCCACCTGATCTGGAGTCGGCTCGGCCAGGCACAGGTAGATCTGTTCGCCTCACCGGAATCCACTCATTGCCAGTTGTTGTACGGCCTGACCGAGGCCCACATCGGTACAGATGCACTGGCACACAGCTGGCCGAGGGGCTTACGCAAGTATGCTTTTCCCCCAGTGAGCCTCATTGCACAGACACTGTGCAGAGTCAGGGAGGATGAAGAACAGATTCTTTTGGTAGCCTAAATAAAATATTCATGGCTGTTGCCACTCCCTCGCATATTCCCTTTCGATCACAAAACATGCCTTAGAAAATTTAAATCAATATATTGTTTTCTGTAAATGAGTGAATGAGATGATTTTTACATCATCTTGTAGAAAAAACTCTAGACTACCACATCCAGTTCTCAAAAGTCTTGTGAAAAAATGTTCTGAATGTGTTTCATGGCCTTATTTCAGTGACTTAAAAATGTTGCTTTTTCACTAACCACGCATAAATGTTGTTTTCTCAAAAACACAAACATGTACATTAATGTTGCTTGCATATTATTGTAGCCCAGTTTGTGCTGATTACAGTGTAATCAGACTTTAGCCATTAAAGGGGTCATTGGATGCTAAGTTCACTTTTTCATGTTGTTTGAACATTAATGTGTGTTGGCAGTGTATGTACAAATCTACCCTATGATGATAAAAATCCATGCAGTGGTCTTTAATTAATTTGTAAAAATAATATCCCCTTTTTCAAATCGAACCGTTCTCAGATGCCTGTCGGTGTGGCATCACACCCGCAGAGGCCGCTCCCATGATAGTTGATTGACATGCGCTCTTACCTTAGACCAGCTGTCACAGTCCAGTAACTTTCCTTGTTTCGATGCCGGAGCAGGGATGTAAGTTAGACGAATATCTCTGATTGAGCAATTGAGGTGTTGTGTTGCTGGATGTAATAATGAACGTGGTGGTCGTCATTTACTCCCGACATCTGAGCCGCTGAAGATGCAGTAGATTACGTTTGTTTGTGAATGGAATGCACCTCCTGATCTACATATATCCATCTATGTTCGCGCAAATCATTCATGATCCAGCTTCACTTACAGCATAAGTGTGTATAAGCATTTTTTTTTTTCTGAATCTTTGTGATCGCCTTTCCTTATAATATGGTAGTTAGGTAGTTTAGCGGCTAAATGCAAGATCATCATTCCACAGAGAGAACAGAGGGGTGGGGTGAGCAGAGCTCATTTGCATTTAAAGGAACAACCCCTTAGAATGAGATGATTTTTGCAGAGCTGATTTTGACAAGGTAAAAAGGGTGTTGTTTTACAAAACCATTGAGAATTTTTAATCAAAGTATATTAGAGACTTTTCATTAAGACCCTAAAGAATCATATCAACTTGTGGAAAATGGGCATCCGATGACCCCTTTAAAATGTTTTTAAGGTACTGAAAAAGCACAAATGTCAGGGCATGTCAAAACTTCTCCAGGGTGCCAAAAACCCTCAGACCCCAGAGGATTAATTAAAGTTCAAGTATATTTTTAAGTATACTTTATGTGGTAAGCATACAAATATCAGTATACTAGTAGTACACTTTTAAATGTACTATTTCTATACTCCTTGAGACTAAATTGGCCCACTTTCTAGTATATACAAGTATACTTTTAAGTATACTTTAAGTAAAACAGAAGTAAACTGAGTGCACAACTAGTTTACATCTTTGTTTTTAGTTTGTACTGCAAGTATACTAAAAATGATCTTATAGGTATACTGATAGTTTACTAATTAAATACTTTTAGTACACTTTGAAGTATAGTCCCAGTAAACTACTAGTTTAATAGTTCTATACTGCAGGTATATTCATAAGGTATGATGTAATGTTCACTTAAAGAAAACTTAAGTATACTACTATGTCCTTATTTAGGTGTTAATTTATATATATTTTGTTATATGAATATCTGAACATTTTATTCTACCTTCATGCATTCTTCATGCATTTTTTTATGAACACGTGAATGTGGGTAAGTTGCATTAATAAAAAATAAAAAAAACAATATTTTGAACAAAACGCTAAAAAAAAAAAAAACTAATTATGATAATCAAAACATAGATGCAGTTGATCAACACCCCAAAGCTTGACAGTCATTATTACCTCTTCATGGATCGACATTTTATTCCATAACGTTACACAGTTTTACATACGGTTTTGATGCTGTTTTATGTCTGACGATTGTGTTAGATTACACGTGGAAGGGGATTCTTCTTCACTCGTGTTTTGGAGGTTCTGTACAGAAGATGTGAAATAACGTCCCTACCGTATAACAATGAAAACACGGATTCTCAGAGCACAAATACAGCTCAAATATACTTTGACTTTTTCTAAATATAAATTAAGTATACTTAAATGTAATTTTAAGTATATTTCTGAGAAGTACATAAAGCACATTTCTGAGAATTACATAAATTATGCTGAAAGTATACTTTCCTATTTTTAGTTTAAAAGAAGTAAACTAATAGAGCATTTGTATAAACTTCTTTTTCGTAAGGGTTGATGGAAGGCAGATTGGCGGGGAAGCACGATTTGGCTATCAGATTCGTTTGAGGTGCCCGGAGCTTGAATCCTCCCAGGCTGCACTGCATCTCCTCTTGAGATCTGTCTGTGGTCCCTCAGGCCTACAGTAAGATCCGTTGAGCCCTCTCAATCAGTTGGTTTCTGTGCCCTCTCCATGAAGATGGCTTTCCTGACTGCACTCACCTCTGTTAAAAGAGCGGGAAATCTTCAAGCCCTCTCCATCAAAGTTCATGCCTGGAATTCGGGCCAGCAAACTCTCACGTTGTCCTGAGAACCCGGCCTGAATACGTGCCCGAGGAACGCTGTCTCCAAAATAGGATCTCCCACTGGATTGTGGACACGATCCGAATGGCCTACCAGGCCAGAGGTCTACCCTGCCCACTGGGAGTCACAGCCACTAGACCAGGGATGCCATTGCCTCAGCAGCCTTGGTTAGCAGGGTATCTCTAACAGACATTTTGTAGAACTGCAGGTTGGGTTACACCTAACACATTCGCCAGATGAGTTTCAGTTCTGAGTTTCTGTAGTCTCTCCTTATGTGGAGCCCACCGCAGAAACCTCCCTATGTAGCACTCCCTCTGTGAGTCCTTAGGTGGTTATTCACATGTTACCTCCCCTTTGGGTAGAATGTGTGCTCTGTAGTGGCTTTCCTCCATCGGGGAGGAACAGCCACTGTCCCAGCGTTCTTGCCAAGATTCTCAGCCATTTTTCTACTGTTTTTTACAATAAGGAAAGGCTCAGACTGAAGGACCTCTGCCTTATGGTGGCTCTCCAGTGAGAGAGCAGGTCAAGTTCTTAGGCACTGGAAGATCACAAAGTGGTGAGGTGCATTTTTTTCCACACGTTGGCTTGTTCATATCTGCACCTCATTCACTCGTGACACAGTCCAGCAGTTGTGGTGTTTAGTATAGGGACCCCTAGTGTTGTACACTCGACACAACTTCGGAGTGAATGACAGAAAGAGAATGTCTCGGTTACGTATTGTAACCCTCGTTCCCTGATGGAGGGAATGGAGACATTATGTCCTTCATGCCACAACTCTGGATTCCCCCTGAGTGCGTTGAGATGCTTTCGACTCCTCAGAGCAGAACAAGTGAGCAAATGCCATGCTGGCCTATTTATACCTGGATGTCCGGGGCGTGGCCAGCTATGCAAATTTTGCACACCCAATTTCATTGGCCTTTTCTCAATGTTGTCAGAGGTGTTTGGGCTCCCAAGAGTGACGTACAACACTTGACACAACGTCTCCATTCCCTCCATCAGGGAACGAGGGTTACCATATGTATCCGAGACGTTTCTAATGCCGTGTCTATGGGAGGGACAGTAAATATGACATTGTTCTCAACTCAATTTAAAAAAAAAAAAAAAAAAAAAAAAAAAAAAAAAGGTGTTTATTGCATTTTGGAACCAAACTCTTCATATAATAATCAAATCAAAAAATCAAAAAAAGGATTGGTAATTGGATCGTGCACATTAACTACCTTGGGAAAAAACTGCTCCGTCACTTTTGATTGGACACATAAAAGTAATACATCACTTGAATCTGTAAAGGGTCTTCTGTTATTTGCGTATGCTCACTATATTTAAAAAACTTTGTGCTTTTGTAAAATAAAGAAAATGAACAGGATGAGCTTTCAGTTGTCTTAGTCTCTGCAAACATCCATCTGAAATAAGTCACTAAAATGAACTGAAACTTAGCGAATGCTTTACACACAGGCAGAAGAGATATATCTATAGATAGCTTGAACTGTGAACTTTAAAATTAGGGAAGTTTAATCAAAAATAAATATTCTGTGATAAAGTAATCTGTATGATCTAACGACAGGTCCAGTTTTTCCTGTTGAGTTCATTATCTCCAATTTGATCACCCCCACGTGCTGTTTGCACTATTGATATTACAAATATTCACGTGAGACACGCAGCAAAAAGTTAATCTCGGATACTTTTCACTTTTGGAAGAAGATGCTGAGAGAAATAAGCTTTTTATTTACCTAAGAAGAAGAATGCGACGTGCAGCTTGATCCAGTGAAGGAGATAATTTATGCCGAGTAAGTATGTTTGTTATTGGCATTAGATAATGTGTTGTGACAAACTTGAACACATTTAGCTAGACTTTTCCCAAACTATAAATTCCAAACTAAAATGTGTGAAATCAAGTGCAACATTTTGATATATGCATTACATCTAAATGTTGTACGGCATGAGGATGATTTTATGTTATAAACAATATGATAAGTAATGTTTAGACGATATGAAAGTAATGTCTAAAAATAGAGCAGTTTAGACCAGTCTTTACTGTGGAACACTTTGTCTGCAAATATCTGCTCAAACATGTTTATAATTTGCTTAACAATAATAATTTAGTTTCTCAGATATAAAATGTTGTTTGTGTACTTTTTTTTTTTTTTTTTTTTTAAAGTAAAGTTTTTTTTTCCTTTACATATTGTCACCATGTTTGCTCTGTCTTTGTCCAATCTCTGTCTTTGCTCACATCTATTTGTTTTCTTGTGCAGTTTCTGCTGTCTCTTGTTTTCCTGCACTGAAGTTTCCCTGCCACAGTTTTGGATATTTTGGATACTGCACCCTTGACGTTTTGACTCTTGTGTTTATTTGTTTGTTTGTAATAAACAGTTTAACTGCAAGTGAATCTCAAGTTATTTTGTGTGATAGTTAATTATGTTCTAAATAAACTACAAACAAAAAATATATACATTTCATTTGTCCTCACAATCTTTCTTGTAGTATTTCCCTCTCAGTCACTTACCTGACTGAAAGGCTCATTATGCAGCCCATTATGTGGACCTTTGTCTTCTCAGGTGTGAATTACAGTATTATTCATGATCATTCACGCCTCCTCGCATACAGCTGTTCTATACAACAAAAAGTGACTTTTTTTTTTTAACTAATATATTGTTTTCTGTAATTGAGTGAACAGGATGATTTTCACATTATTTTGAAGCAAAAACTCTAGGCTACAAGATCCAGTTCTCTAAAGTCATGTGAACAAATGTTCTGTATGTGTTTTATGGCCTTATTTCAGTGACTTTTTTTTTTATTTTTTTTTACTAACCACACATAAATGTTGCTTTCTCAAAACCACAATCATGTATATACATGCTGCTCACATATTATCGTAGCCCAGTTTATCCTTATCCAGTGTAATCAGACTTTAGCCATTTATATGTTTATAAGAAACTGAAAAAAACAAAAATTTCAGGGCATGTCAAAACTTCTCCAGGTCCCCAAAATTAAATGCAAATGACAAAGGGATAGTTCACTCAAAAATTAACATTACCTTATGATTTACTAACCCTCAAGGGATCCTAGGTGTGCAAGACTTGTAACTGTGATTGGAATTATCTGAAAGAAATATTTTAAAACGTCCTGGCTCTTCCAAGCTTTATAATGGCAGTGGGTGGGTGTTATTTTTCAATAAAAAATGTTCACCAAACACTACAAACAAAAGGAAAAGGTGTGTTTGACTTAAAAAAAGAGCATAGTAAAGCATGTAAGGAGACTTGGTTACAAGAACCACTCTCCATTTCAACCCACGGTGGAACGCATTGACAAAGACTATAATGTGACTGACTCCAGTGTAAAATGCTACGAATATTGGCCACCCAGTAATAAAATAAAAAATAGGGAAGTGCGAACCCACCTAATATTTTGGGTTGCTGAAGAAATATTTTCTGAATTCGTACTGCGCCCCCGTTCCAAATAAAATTCGAAATGATTTGATCTAGTGACTTAAAGAATGCTTTTGGTATGAATATTGGAATATTTTGGAATAAAAAAAGAAATTTGGGTAAGACATTCATTTTAATAACATTGATTCTACCTACAAGTGAAAGTGGGAGAGTAGTTCATCTAGCAAGATCCTGTTTTGTTCTCTCCAAAATTGGAATGAAATTATGTTTGAAAAGATCTACATATTTCCGTGTTACGATAACTCCTAGATAACGAAAACTATCTAAGGCTAATTTGAATGGAAATGTTGGGAGAGTACTTGCAGTAGAATAAACTGGAAAGTGCTCACTCTTGTGCAAGTTTAGTTTATATCCTGAAATACAACTAAACTGTTCTAAGGTACTTAGAACATGGGGAAAACAAGGTTTTGGATTTGATACATATAATACCACATCATCAGAATAAAGGGAAATGATCTGTTCTTTTCCTGCTCTCAGAATACCAGTTATATTGTGATTAGTACGAAAAGAGATTGCAAGAGGCTCTATAGCTATAGCGAACAGGAGTGGGGACAGGGGGCAACCCTGTCTTGTCCCCTGGTAGAGAGAAAAATATTGAATACCATTGAGTGAATACCATTTGTATTTACAGATGCTGAAGGGGAAGAATATAGAAGTTTTATACAAGAGACAAAGTTATCACTAAACCCACATTTTTTTTACGTATAAAATAAATTGACCGCGTTGAGTGGGACTAAGGCTTTCTCCACGTCGAGAGAGATCAGGGCCTCTGGTACAGCTGGGTCGGATGAGGTGTAAATTATATTCATCAAGCATCTAATGTTAAAGAAATCTTGTCTATTTTTTATAAACCCAATTTGGTTAGAGTGAATAATATCTTGAATAACTGTCTCCAACCTTAGGGAGAGAACCTTAGCCAGAATTTTTACATTTACATTAAAAAGGGAAATTGGACGATACGATCCAGAGTCCAAGGGGTTTTTATTTAACTTTAAAATCAGTGAAATTGATGCCTGACGCATGGAATGAGGGAGACAACCATTATTTAAGGATTCTTCAATCTGAAGAGGAAACTTTTTAAAAAACTCTGTGGGAAACCCGTCTGGGCCTGGGGTTTTCCACTCTGCATCTGTGATAGCATTTTGAATTTCACTTAGACTAATAGGATCATCTAATTTGACTTTTGATTCACTATTAATTTGTGGGATGTCAAGATTTTCTATAAAATTGTCAAAAAGACTTGAGTCCTTGAAAGAGTTTGACTGATACAAAGAGAAGTAAAATGTTTTAAACTGATTATTGATTTCTTGAGGGTCTAATACAACATTACCTAAGGGGGTTTGAATTTGAGTAATGAAACTTTTTGCAGATTGGAGTCTAAACTGTAATGCGAGTGCTTTACCCAGTTTAATCACCAAACTCATAAAAGTGGTGCCGTGACTTAAGTAGAAGCTGTTCAGCATGGTTAGTGGAAGAGAGATTATATTCAGATTGCAAAAAGGCTCTCTCGTTATATAATGATGGGGTTAGGGATTGTGGATATTTCTGGTCTAATTTGCCAGTCTGTTCAGAAAGTTCACAGAGCTTTTTGTTACAGATTTTTTTAATATATGCAGCATGGGAAATTATTTCTCCGCACAAGTAAGCTTTTAGTGCTTCCCAAAGGGTAGATACAGAATTTCTTTCTGTAAAGTTCATCTCAAGGAAGGTAGAGATCTTTCCAGAAATAAACTCAACAAAACAACTATCTGATAAGTGCAACACGTTCATTCTCCAAACATAAGAAGTCCTGTAGCAACCAGGGAGAGCCAGTTCCATAATTACCGGAGCATGATCAGAAATAACTATATTATCGTAAAAAGTAGACTTTACTAGTAGAATAAATTTGCTGTCAATAATAAAGTAATTGATACATGAATAAGTATGGTGAACCGGAAAATAAAAAGAAAACATTTTAAAAATGGGATTCAAAAAGCGCCATATATCAGTTAAACCATACCATTCCAAAAGAGAATTAATTGTTTTGGAGGATTGTGACAGTGGAGCTGATTTTGAAGATGACCTATCCATAGCAGTATTCAAAACACAATTAAAGTCACCTCCCATGATCATTTGGTAAGAAGTCAGGTCTGGGAATTTAGAAAAAAGTTTTATAAAGAAATCCGGATTATCTCAGTTGGGTGCATACCAAGGTTATTATAGTTTTGCTTTTTTCACTTCGTTTTATTTTAATATCGTTTTGAAATTTGCAATAAAATTTAGTTTCGTTTTTATTAGTTTCATTAATAATTTTGTTAGTTTTAGTTTAGTTTTTATTTTGTGAGCACATTTCTATTTCGTTGTTATATAGTTTAGTTTCCGTTTCAGTTTTAGTTTAACAAAAAAAAAAATCACTTCCAGAGCGCAGACCAACGACTTAATTTAACCTTATGACGCAAAAATTAAAGCATGCTGAGCTTGATTAGGTGGTAAAAGTATACAAGCAGTCAAGCATTTTTACTCCATAAATCTACACAAGTTGCACTTACATAATCATAATTAAAAGCAGTAAATGTGTGTTATAATATTTAATTCGAAAATAAATGTAATTCGTTTATATTGGATATTTTATCTTATTTAACCATAATCATGATACTGTAACTATCATGTCTTCCACTAACCATACAGGGTGGTTGTTTTCAAAATAACCTAAAAATAACTGAGAACGTTCCCTAATGCTTATCCTCAAGTTATTTTTATAATCCTATAAAACTGTCTTTCCAAATGAAAATGTTGCAGATGTTTTGAGTAATAACCTATACAGAGCCTTGCAATTCATTTAATGTAGCATTTATTAAAATACAGAAATTAGATCAAATCAAATCAATCAAACATTTTAAATTATAATATTTGTCAGGGTGCGGGGTGTAGGAATGGGCGAGGACTCAATTGTGCAGAGAATGGGTTTTTATTAGCACAAATTAAACAACTAAACTAGCCTGTGGGGGAAAAACACTGCTGGCAACGTAGCAGGCTTGGCAGGACAGGAACATGCAACATTCGACAACAAACTGGCCCAGGACTGCAAACACAAGGACAATAAATAGGGAGCAAATGAGGCAGGTAATGAGGGAAACAGAGGTGGGGCAAATGAACCAATAATCAGGTAACAAGATGGGCGGGGTCAAGACAATAGACATGAGAGCACATGGCACATGGAAACAAGAAAAAATGCCATGTGCTCACACAAAAACACGAGCACATGGCCAGCAAAACAAATCACCAGCCATGTGCAAAACAAGATGCAAACACAGCTAATGAGAAAACTCATAAGCTGTGTGTTCACACAGAAAGGATGTTCTGGGAATGTCACAATAATGTTCTTAAAAACAAAAACTAACTTTCTGGGAACCAAAAACGAAAGTTCTTAGAACGTTTGAATAATGTTCTACAAATTAAAAACTAACATTCTGGGAATATTACAATAACATTCTACAAACTAAAGACTAACATTCTGGGAACATTATATTAACGTTAGAGGAACATAATAGCATTCTAAAAACCAAAAACGAACTTTCTGGGAACCAAAAAATAACTTTATGGAAATGTTTGAGGAATGTTAGAATAACCATCTACAAACAAAAAACGAACATTCTGGGAATATTAAGAAAACTTTCCAGGCTAACCAAAAACAAACAATAAAAAATAATGTTCTGGGAACCAAAAACTAACATTCTGGGAATGTTCTGTGAACCAAACATTTTTTAGCTGGAATACACTTAGCATTCTAGTGTCTTTTTTGATTCACTGTTATTGCAAATGTTAGAAAAACAGTTTGAGAATAAATGAAGTGTCTTCTGACTTTTAAGCGCATTTTAAAGATTTTAATTTTAATCATAAAGTTTTTTGCTCTCTCTCATGCCAGGGGGAAAAGGCCACTGGAATGTGTCTTTGTGTCATTGGATACACAAATTATGTCTCATTTTGTCAAGACATATTTTTAATAACGTTTTTAAAACGTTCCACTAACAATGCATAAAAAAAAAGTTTTTATGCTAACATGTTTAGAACATTTATCAATGACATATAACCTTGAGAAAATGTTCTATTAACGTTACTGCAAGAACGTTTTTCGATAACTTTGAGAGAACCTTTAGAGAACGTTAGCCAGAGTTAGGAGAATGTTTTCTGTTAGCTGGGATAGCAGTATTTTATTGCTCAGTGATTGCTCTAAGCTGTGATTCTCTTGAATTTCTCATTTTAGTCTCAACAGTGTATCAGATGTTTCTCTTAAAATTCCTTAGGAGAAATAAAAGTGGACATGAGCAAGTTCTGAAACAAAGAAATTAGCCTTTTTCACACTTCCGTGTTTCTGGCTTCCGGATTGGCGCTTGCAGGGTAAACGTTTTTCCGGTGACAGCAGCGGCCGTACTGAACAAGAGTAAGTTCGGGAATCAAAGTCTATTTTTACAAAATAGATACTATGATATATACCGGTGTTTTACTCTAAAAATAGCAAACATTTATTCAAAAACTTTGTGTCAGCGTCTGGTCATCACAAATACTATGTTTATTTAATTATGAATGTTAGCACTTATAATACAGTACAGTTTTAAGTTTTGCCGTACTGTCTATTTGGTGCTGGCTGTGCATTATGACTTTTCACATCATTTTTTTTCGCGATTAATATTGTTATTATTATTATTATGAAAGTAATATTGTATTTTCTACTTGCTCTCCTTTGCATTATTAACTTTAGGGTGTAAATGTACGTTGCATAATGTGCCCAGGGATAATACATAATAAAATAATATAATACTAAATAAGACATGACTCCGATTAATGGCTTTATTCCTTTTGGATCTGGATTACGTTGTTGTATTGAGTTTATGCATCATCCGGACTCAGAATTGTTTCATTTATTCTTGGGGAAATGTGCATTTGGATATAAACGCTGTCATAATTTACCATGATGTAGTGACTCGAGGGAAATGACTGAGTAAATTGAGAAAATACGCTTAAATATACCGGAGATGGAGAACAGAAACTATAGCTGGCGCTATGTTGCGCATATATTATATTGACGAGTACCGGTCTGAGTGCCCATATAAATTACAAACAAGTAAAATGTTGTTTCTTTGTTGATTATATAACAACTTGGAAAGCAGACAAAAAAAGAAAAGGTAAAAGGCATTATTTGCGACAAGAGCATATTAATATAATAGGCACAGACCTGTAGCGGAACTGACTTTACCCTGCGCTGACGTCACTTCCCATTTTTGTGAAAAAGGCTAATCCCAAATGACAGTGGGAGAGAAAAATGTGAGAAATATGGGAGATCTCTTTATTGTCTTGCCGTAATCTTTTTCTCTTTATAAATTTGTTATAAAAATGTTGCTCAGAAGTTGCTCTTTCTTTTTTTTAACTTGATTACACTGGTGTTTTTCACTGTTAATGATCAGGACAGTAGGAGTAGTGACAGGAAACAATTGGACAGGTGAGAATTGAACAGGAGCAGAAATGTATCTTGAGCTGGGACTCAACTCATGTTGTCTGAGGTGCAGTGTCTTAATGTTGATGTGCTGCCCACAAGGCTATAGCTCTGATAAAGGTTACTCTACGCTTGTCAGGCATTCACCACAGCCACCCTATGTCACAGTACTCCTGTTCACTATCACCTGAGTACTGATTGCCATCACCTGATTCCACTTTGCCCCACCCTATATAACTCTGGTCTCATCCCTGGAACAACGTGACAACGCTCAGGATACTAAGTAGTGATTCTCTTGTGTCCTATTGAGAGATCAGTTTTGTCTTAAGATGTCTTCAATTTTATTTTAGCAGAAACGTTAAACTTTTAATGATTTTGTAAATAATAAAACTACCATTTAAAATGCATTATACATTCCTGAAAAACGTGATTTTTTTTTAAATATATATAAAAAAAATATATATATATATAATATTTAATATTATAATATGAAGAGTTTAGATGCAAAACCAGATAAATCCATCTGAAGACTCTTCAAAAAATACATTTTTATCAGGCTCAGATGTGTAGGTTTCTATGTAAGTACTGTTACTTCTGATTGGGCTGAGGCTGGTATTTTAACGAGTTTAAAGAAAAAGTATTTGATGGATGTATAATATGTGTCAAAAGCATTCACTCAGTATCATTATCTCATTTTTGACCGAGATGGCTTTTATCTGGTTTTGCATCTGAACTCTTCATATATATATATATTTTTTTCTCCTTAGCTAGAAACCTTGGTGGTCTCATATTTCTCTCCTTTAAAGCTTTATAAGAGATCTCAACAACATTACACACTGTGTTTAGATGATCTTTGCAAGAGACTCTGGATCTCTCACATTTGTCTCCTCTAAATTTCAGAAGTGATCTCAACAACATCAAATGTCTTAATATGAACTCGAACATTTCTACCATTTAATATATATTAATTAATATGTAGTCATAACCATTTATGTGCCTTTCAGCAAAGAAAGCTCCAGGGTTTACTTTTCCGTAAATCAGTTTTGATAAAGGCATCGGGTACATTACATTGTGTGATGTAATTGAGATTGCTTCTAAACTTCTGAGAAGACAAATGTGAGAAATCCAGAGTCTCTAACACAGGAGTAAGAACTAAGCACAGTCTGTGATGTTGTTGAGATATTTATTACAGAGTCTTTATTTTAGGAGAAATATCTGGGCCTGTATGTATAAAACTTCTCAGAAATGCTGTAGTATAGTCTTAAGCTTTGACTTAAGTGTCAAAAAATTCTTAGTAAAAAGTAGGACTTTTCGAAGAGTAGGAGACTTTTACAAAGAAGCTAAAAGCAACTTCCAGTAAAGTCTAAGACTTATTCTTAAGTGCTGACTGATGGGACACTTAAGTGTTGTGAGCTAAGGACTACAATGATGTCAACCCAAAATGGCTGCCCTCGACCTCTGAAACAGCCAATAGTGAGCCTGCTCATGTGAAGTCACAGCAGCACAACACCAGTCAATTAATGTAGCTACAATAAAATAATTTAATTAATCCTTAAATGCATACCTCGGGTCTTTAGTGACCCGGGGCTTCATTTAGTACCCTCTCCCTCTCTTTCGTTTTTTTTAAGTTTGACATCAGCTTTTTTTGGTATTCCTCAATCTATTCATTATAAACAAAACAAGAAAAAAAAATATATATATGAAAGTGCCTGTTTTCTGAGTAATTTTTTGTAAAAAGTATAGGGTCGCTAGAGACCCAAGGTGTGTAATAGTGTAATTATATTTTTCATCAATTGATGACTAAATACATGCAATTCACCTTTATTCCTCATGGTGGCTGTTTGATAGACAATAATGACGTGATATTTCACATGTAATCATCGCAGGCATGAAACAAAAGAATATCATAAACAAAAATTGAATTGGTTTGAATGGCTTTACTGCAAAACAATTATTGTATGCAATAAGATATAAATGTCACTGTTATTTGATAGTAGATGTGGTAAATAAGCTGCCAGCGATCAAACTATTGGTTTTGAAGTCAGTGAAAACAATAGTTTTGCAAATATGATTGAGACTGCGAAAATGAGCCAGATGCTGAATTTACTGTGGAAGTGTGCTCCGACGATGACGGTGATGGTACAATCATCTGCTTAAATTGAACCCTTCCAAGTTTCAAAAGGTAACGAAATAGGCTTTATTTTATTCTTCTGTAATTGCTATTAAATTATCACTAGCTATTTTGCTATTGCAGAAGTTAGATCCATTCGTGCTGGATAAATAGGTCCGGGTCGCTAAAGACCCAAATATACAATAATGATTGGCGAAACAGTCATGCATTTAAGGGTTAAGACACTATTTAATATTTAAACGTATTTTAGAAATGCTTTGCATTGTGCAAAATTATCACAAATTATTACTGATGCTTTGAAATCCTTTTCTATTGGTAGCCTATTTCTCCTTGTTTACAGATGGAGCAAGGTTGTGAACATGAGTTCCATCAATGTTAATGATTTTGTAAGAATAGTTGCTTAGTACAAAGATATTATGAACACATGCAAAAACAAGAGAGGACCAATGAAATATTAATAACTGATGTTAATGATGAATGTTAATGTTGCCAATTTAGTGATTTTTGTCACTAGATTTAATGACTTCCTTACCCCTTTTGAGACTTTTTCAGAAGCCTAGAAACAAAATAAATTTCTTGGACAAATCTTATCTAGATTCCGAAACTCTCCCACTGATCTATATTTATATTTAAATAGAACACTGCATGTGCCATTTATGACGCCATCTAGCAACATTTAGCAACTGTTTCAGCTACTTGAATTGAAAGCAGATCTCAACACTGGTCAGTGTTTTTTCCCCTTCATATTTTGACGGTTTAAACCATAACTAACAGCACACAACCATCTTTTCTCTAGGCTTTTTTGACTGCTTTAACTCGGTTTCAGCAGCCAAGCAATATCTAATGTTAAGTCAAGTGTCCAGAGTCTAAAAGCAAATACTGACCACCCTAATGGTAACCTAAAAAATGATTTTCTCCTTCAGTGATTCTGTTTGTTAACATCAGGTGTCTTCAACAACTCTGTTTTGGGGGCCTGAAAACACAAGCCAACTGCTGGCCTGGCATGCATAACAGTATTCATTAGCATAGTGTTTTTTTTTTTGTTGTTGTTGTTGTTGTTGTTGTTTTTTTTTTTTTGTTTTTTTTTGTTTTTTGTCCTAAACTTTTGTCTTAACTCCTTTCTTTGTACAATTTTATTCATTTTGAATGGCTAATTTGTAAGCATCTCACTTGATTAATTCCAATTAATTCTTGTGTTTTGAATGTAATTAATAATATTGCTTGTAATCTGTTGCCACAATTTTATTGAGTAAATTTAGCGCATCACTTTTTACAGTGTGGGAGCCAAGACCAAGTCTTAACACTTAGGAACCTTTATGAATCACTCTTCCTCTTAGGTCTAGGAATAGGAGTAAAATTACGTCATTCTTAGAATTTTGACACACTTAAGACTCAAATTTTACTCTGAGTGGCTTTATACATACGGCTCCTGAGCACAGTGTGTGATGTTGATGAGATCTCTTATGAAACTTTAGAGGAGTCAAATATGAGAGGAGCAGATTCCCTTATGAAGAAGAAAAATCTGAGCACAGTACATGATCTTGATGAGATCTCTTATTAAACTTTACAAGAGAAAAATGTCAGAATGCCAGATTCACTTACGAAGGAGAAAAAACTGAGCACAGTGTGTGATGTTAATGACATTTCTAATGAAACTATAGAGGAGCCAAATGTAAGAGCACCAGATTCCCTTACAATTGAGAAAAATCTGAGCACAGTATGTCATGTTGTTGAGATCTCTTATGAAACTATAGAGGAGCCAAATATGAGAGCAACAGTGATGGGTCATTCTTGAATGATTTGTTCATTTTGAACTAAATATATATATATATATATATATATATATATATATATAAAGTAGCTTTATGGCAGAGTAGATGAGTTTCCCTTAAGAGTATTTATTTATATTTCTCATTTTATAATAGCCCTGTAGGTTAATACTGACCACATGTTAACAGAACACTCTTCTGTTAAGAGTGCTACATTCAAATATTCAAATAGTTATATTGTACGAAGAGCTCGTATATGTGTGTGTGTTCCCCTTTAAGGAACCCTTTGTTTGGTTGATGTGCACTTGGGAGAAAACGGGGGTTTTGCTGTCAAGTTTGATTTACATTTAGTTGATTGGATGTATATTTGTTTAGACCTTTGCCCCTCTGATAGGTGAGTCTTATGTTATTGGTCCATTACGAGGTCTGTCGAGAGAAGGCGAGCAGAGAGATTAGGGTTGCTGAAGGGTTGGTTCTGTTTGAAATCTACCGTTAATAACCATAAAAGGCGAGATATATGATTAATATCGATATATTTTGTTTATTTTGTATATCAAGTATATTTTGTTTGTTTAAGTGTCTGAGTTTAGCAGGAAGTGTGTTAACTATTTGTTTAGCGATCTATTTCTTGTTGAAGACATCGAGGCCTGTGTGAAAGCCAGCATTCTCAGTTAACAATAGTTGTTGAATACTACTGCCCTGTTGAGCTTGCTTTTGAAGTTAATCGCGTTACAGCATGTTGCTTATTATGCGCTGTGGTGCGTAAAAGAGGAATCAGATAGCCCTTTGAGCCACCATAAGCGCTCAAAGGTCCTCTGACAGCAAGGGACAGAACGAGACTCCACCGGATAGCGCACCCAGTCACCAGGAGTGTTGGGTGTTTCTCCGGCTATGAGGGACGGATGGCCGTTTGTGGAGGAGTGTGTTTGCCAGGCACCGGGAGACGATCCTTACTGCTTAAGGAACACATGTACCTTACATTGATTTATGTTTTTGGCTCACTGAAGAGCGAAGAGGCCAATTTGCATTTTCCAAGGCCCAAACGCACACAAGCAGCAAATCAGGCCTGCATCGGGGTTGGGTACGAGTGTGTGTTTGTGTGTGAGTGGGCCCACGTCGTTTATATTCTGATTAATAAAATAGTATTACAGGTTTACTGTTACAGTTCCTTAAACGGTGAAAAGTGTTACTCTTATACCCTGGTTGTATCAGTGCACTGGGTAGTTAGTGAGTTAAGTGAATTCAATATTTCACTGGGGATTTCCACTTTGTGACATTGAGAGTGTGCACAAAGTGCACCATAAATGAGCTTCAGCTTGTTGTTTCATGATATTGTCTGTTTGACAGTGTCAGTGTGCAGGATATATATAACTAGAATATAACAGTTTTGCTTTGTTGTTCCATGAAATGTTATAATGTAAATAATCTTAATGTGTTCTTTCTTGTATGTCACAATGGTCAGATTTAACAGAAACGGCATAAGTGTTACTTTGTGCCCCTATAAAATCATTTCAAAATGAAGATCCTGTTTTTTGTGATCTTCCCCATTCACTTTCAATGGCTGGCCATTTTTGACGAGTGTGACTTTGAGCAATTTTGTACAAAATAAAAGCATTTAAAAGCAAACTTCCTGATTAAACATTAAAGCACACTGGTGTGAGAAACAGTGCAAACTGTCATACGTTTTTATTGCATATTGTGAAAATTATTCACAAAAAATGCTTTTTTCATTCAAAAAATTAGGTGCCTACTTTCAGATAAATGAGGCCTACGATTAATTGGATGCAAATAGAAACACAAAACCAATCCTAAATGAAAGAAAACAAGTTCACAAAAAGATTGAATCCAATATTTGGTGATAATATAGCATAATGACAGATTTATAAGCAATTGTTTGGAGTCCGGTAATTTTTGACCGGGAACACCACAAGTGTGACTTTTTGCAATTTTGTTCAAAATAAAAACATTTAAAAGCAAACCTACTGATTAAACATTAAAGCACACTAGTGTGATAAACAGTGCAAATTTTTTTTATAAATTTTTTTTATCTCATATTGTGAAAATTACTCAAAAAAAAATTTTTCACTCTAAAAACAAGGTACCTTCTCTCAGAAAAATGAGGTCTATGATTAATCAGATGCAAATAGAAACACAAAACCAGTCCTAAATGAAAGAAAAGTTGACAAAGAATTAATCTAACCTTTAGTTGATAATATAGCATAATGACAGATTTATGAGCAGTTGTTTGGAGTCTGGTCATTTTTGACCTGGAACACCAAAAGTGTGACTAAGTGAAATAAAACCCACAAAAAATTACGAAAATTCTAAAAAAAAAATTCTGAGATGTACTTGTACCCTGTGTGAACAAAGTCAGTTAGTTTGAGTCCAATGTGATAACGTTAACTAGTATTTTCGGGAAAAAAGAAAATCTTTTCTGGGTCAATTTGACCGGAACACAACCAGAGGGTTAAAGCAATCTCATTTCTTTCTAGGAAAAATGTCTGAGATGTTAAAGCGATCTCACTTTTGATTTTTCTTTCCTCTGGGCATGCTTTTGGATTCATGCTGTTCAAGCCTGTAAGTTTAATCCTTAAAACCTTTGATTTGCTCTCTTTCATGAACGTGTGATGACAGTTAGTGGAAGCTAGAGATTACTATTTATAACATTGTAAATACATTTTAATTTCTTACAAAAACACATCGATTCACTACAGGAGGCCTTTATTCACCTCCCAGAGCCATGTGAGGCACTTTTAATTATGGACTGATACAGTTTATTGGACTTCTTTTGGACTGTTAAAAAATAACACTCACCCACTGCCATTATAAAGCTTGGAAGAGCTAGGACGTTTTTAAATATAACTCTGATTGTATTCATCTGAAAAAATAAACACTTAGGAGGTTTTGAGAGTGAGTAAATTGTAGGTTCATTTTAATTTTTGGGTGACGTATCCCTTAAGTACTTTATTTTTGTAATTTGATTACATAATCCACAATTGCATTGTTACACAACTCTGTGCTAATGTTTACAACACAGTATAACAGTTTTTTCAGAGCTTTGTTCTAATGCATTGTTTTACAGCACTTACTCAAGGTCAACACAGAAGAAGACAGAGTATGGAAAAACCTCCCACGTGTAAGTATTTAATTGAAATTATTAGCCGTACATAGGTTAAAATTGCTTTTTCATAAAATTGTGTATGTGTTGGATTTGTTGAGGACGGTAGTCCACATTTAGATCACCCGGGACAATAGATTTTTTTGTTAATAATGTTAAACATGTGGTATAGTTTCATAGTAGGGATGGGGAAAAAAAAAAAAATAATCACATTTGAATTGTGATTCAATGCCCTTTTAGTGAGGGCAAGTAATTATTGATCTTTTGTTGGGAAGTCGGGATGCGGCCGAATCTGTATTCGCAAAGACACAGAAAACAAAAATGCGTTCTATGGAGCCATTAACGAACATGGTTAGCCGTTTAGCGGTAGCCTGTTACATTAGAGTACATACAATTTCTCTTACCAGTTACCACATAAACAGAGTAAGGAGAGGTGACTGATAAAACGATGGCCAATGATTTACAATTCCTGAGCACCACTGACAAACATCTAATCTTGTAAAATGTGTGGTAAGTACTGCTGCTCCATAATATACACAAAGTATGTGCGATTGCGAATCTCGAAAGTGAAAGTAAAAAGTGAGCATATTAATAATGGCTCCATGATGCCTGCAATTCATATACAGGATAATTACCTAATTACCTCACATAATTGTGAGGCAAAGCATTAAAATAAATATAATATATATATATATATATATATATATATATATATATATATATATATATTCCCTCCCATCTCATA
This sequence comes from Cirrhinus mrigala, assembly GCA_036247105.1. NCBI lineage: Eukaryota > Metazoa > Chordata > Actinopteri > Cypriniformes > Cyprinidae > Cirrhinus > Cirrhinus mrigala. The sequence continues at coordinate 7,263,281 of JAMKFB010000189.1, forward strand.
TTTATTCAGTTTAAGGGTTCCGTAATACATGCTTTCCAAACGGTATTAGGATTCGGGCACATCCCTAATGGGAAATGTAAAATATTTTTGATTTATTAGGAAGATTTCCAGAAACATTGATTTCCAGAGTCAGGACTACCCTTACTATAGACTAGTGTGTTTTTGTATCAAAATACTAGTGCATTTGATGTCCATTGTGCACAAAAAGTTTACACGTCTCAGGTTACGTATGTAACCATGGTTCTCTGAGAAGGGAATGAGACACAGCATCCTCTAGGAGTCGCTATGGGGAACACCTTCTTCGTGACCCGTGTCTGAAGCCTGCATTCAAAATGACAATAATATTGGCTGGCACATCACTACCGGCGCGACCACAGTATAAAACGACGCCGTTAGAAGACATCATCCGCTTCTTCATCTGAAGATTAAGTCCGAAGCATGGCGATGATGCTAAAGGATGCAGTGTCTCGTTCCCTTCTCAGCAAACCATGGTTACATGCGTAACCTGAGACAATCCCATTTCGAGGGAACATCGAACTGCGTCCTCTAGGGGTCGCTGTGGGGAATGGTATACCCACGCTGCCATGCTGAGAGGAGCGCAAGCCAAGTACCAAGGCAAGCACTAAGTACCATCTCCACCCAAGGTGAGGGGGCTGCCCCAATGACATCCAAGCGGCTGACAGTGACCTATCCCCTTCGGCCAAAGACCTGAGCTATATACCCAAGAACACCTGTTAAGGGTTGAGCTATGGGAGCCGAGAGGATCGGGCTTGAGTGGAAACCTCCACCGTGTCCCGAGCCCTCGAGGCTGGACGATTGGTATCTCGGGGTGGCTCGCCCCACCCTGGAACCTTTCTTTCTGGAAGTGCATGATGAGCTCACTGAGTCGTGGACGGCATCTTTTAGAACCGGGTGGAGAATCTTTTGTTCCAAAGAATCTCTACAATAAAACCATTTTCTCCATCTTTGGATCCTCAGAGGGGACTCAAGAACACCTGTTAAGGGTTGAGCTGTGGAAGCCTGACCCCAGGGCAGAGCTCAGGCTTGGAATCAGAAGCAAAAGAGATTCCTTTAAGGGGACATAGCTAGTTGTCTAGGGCAACATCCGAGACCTTAGCTTGTCAACCAGGGGCTTACCTCCAGCTCTGCGTGACATAACTTGAGAAGCTGGCCGGGCAGGCTGTGGCATCAGCACCTTGTTCAGAAGTATCGTCAGGGATACATAAGTTGAGTGTGGCCCAAGGCACCAGGGCCTATCCAAACTCAAAAAAGGGTACAAGGCTGAACGCACAATCCCTACCTCCCTACCATGCAGGATTTTAGAAAGAACACAAGATGCTAGTGCGCATTCTTACCACAAGGTGGATTTTAGAATGTGCCCAGCTAGCATGAGCACTGCTGGAATCCAAGGAAGCAGTTTCAGTAGAGGTCTGTCGATCTGGACACACTGCATCCCGAGAGTCCAACAGCCTGCTGATGTTGACTCATGAAGCTCTGGGAAGCAGAGAACACAATTCCCATCTTAGAGGAAAGTTTGAAGCTCTCAGGGAGCAAAAAACATGCTTAAAGTGACCCTCATTTCATGGGGGGGGCACTGCAGCGCTCAAAATTGAACAACCTGAGTGGGATGCCCCCGGAGCAGAGAAATTTAACTCTTCAGAATAAGACGAAAGTCGATTGCTCAACAGGGAGTGGTCATGCTCATAAAAGAATCTCATTTCATGAGGGGAGCACTGCAGCGATCAATATCAGCACCCTCAGTCATGAAGCTGAGGCGAGCACCAAGCCTAGCCCTCCCAGGAAGGGGAGCCTCCTAAGGGTAACCCACAGTGGCGTTATACCCTGCAGGTCCAAAACCTGAAGAACTGCTGCTGCTCCTCAGAGCCAGCCTAGGAAGGGTTTCTGCCGAAAAACCTCTGGAAGGATAGTGAGTTCTTGCCAACTCCTCAGAGTGGCAATTCACTGTTAGCTATGAGGGCAGAGTGGAAATAGAAAGCAAAGCTGCTCTTTATCTCAGCGACAGAAGCTCTGACACAGGAGTTTTAGGGTTAAACTAGCTTCCATGAAGCCCCTCATGGTAAGACATTGGTACTGCGGCCTGGACAGGCAACTCTCAGAGCAACGCCATTCTGGAGGTTACCTGAATAGAAGGACCAACTGGCCCTGGGGTTGCAATGATGTATTAGGGATCCAGCACCTAGCGATTCGGTTGCAAAATCTGGCGAGCTTTCATCCAGACTGGATCCAGAATTGATTCCAAAAGGCATCCAGCAGCAACCTGGGTCCCGTGACCAACAGGGAGGTACTGGTAGGGGACCTAAACCTGAAACACAGGAACGACACAAAACCAACCGTACATACTGCAACACAAGCCTAAAGTGGCTAACAAACAGATACCAGATTCTTGATACTGAGAAAAAAGGGTAGTACTCATTCACCATGGCTCCCCCCACATGGTATATATATACACACACAGACACATCGGTAAGACTAGATCGAAGACCAAGTCCAGACCATCAGTCAGGTCATTGTATGCACAATAAAACAACCAAGAACATCATAGATCCAGCAGAGAGACTGCAGTGCGAGCACAGGAGGTCCCAACCAACCTCAGTCAGGTGAGAAAGATGGTAGCACAGGGGAATTAAGAAGGGAAGGTAAGGGTAGATGTACAAACCCTAGAGGCAGGTGAGATGTTTAATCCTTATTCTGGTCTGGACGAGAGCATGGTGAACGCTTTATCTGGATCACCTCTCTCGCTTTATCTGGATCACTATCCCGACCTCCCTTTGGCCCGCGCCATCTACTAGAGCCACCCGCAGGTGGAGGAGGGGCACGGGCTGCAACACTAGACTTCTATGTCAGGACCCCTCTGTTGTTCGGGCTCAGACCTGGACCTTCGAGGAATGAAGGTTTTAAAGGCAGCAGAATCCACCTTTGCCTCCCTGAACTTTTTGATCACCGTCTCAACGGAAGTACCGAAAAGCTCGAAAGGCGAATCCGGGAGGAGAAAGCCCTTCTCTTTCTTCCCGACATCAGCCAGGTTTACCCACAGGTAGCCATGGCCGCCATGGATCTGCCCTTAGCAGTGGCAGCCTGCTTGGTGGCACGGAGAACCAAGTCTGTGGTATGGCGCTATCTCACCAAGTCCACTATCTCATCAGGAGAAAGCCCCTGACCTTCATCCAGGTCCTTCAGCAGCTCAGCCTGATAGGCCTGCAGCACAGCCATTGCATGCAACGATGCCACAGCCTGCCCTACTGCTGCGTATGCCCTGCCATTCAAGCGAGATGTATGTTGAAGTGGCTCGGATGGTAGGGAGGGAACCTTAAAGAAGGATGTTTCACCCATAGAGAGATAGCTTGCAAACGTCTCTTCTATAGGAGGCATCCTTGCATAGCCATTTTCGCACATTCCCTCAATATTAGCATAACTAGGATGCTGGAACCTATGAATGCATGAGCAAAATGGTTTATTCCATGCCTTCTCAACCTCCATATGAAGATTGGGAAGGAATGGAAGGTTCACTTGAGCTAGAGGATTGTGAACAGAAAGGTAATGCTCACCCAACCTCGCAGTGGTGCATACCATAACCTCCAACAGCTCATCATACGCAGGGCAGGAGGATTGTGATGGTTCAGATTCAACTTCCTCCTCCTCATCCAACACCTCTGGCAGGGGCTTTACTGGTCTTATGATGAGGAATTCCCCTACCTCTGAGAGCTCCTCCTTCCACCGGCACTATACAGCCAGTGGAGCTGCCCAAGGAACGGGTGGGTACCACTCATATCCTTTGGTGCTCCCCCTGACGACCGGATGTCGATCGCTCCATCGGAGGGTGAGCCAGACCTCTCTGGGGAGGATGATCCGGCTGCACTGCGCCCTCTGGACAGTCAGCAATACTGGATGCGGACCCGGAGATGATGGATATGCTTGCCCAGGCCACCGAGAGGATCGGGGAGTGTTGGATAGGCCAATACGGGACCGCACTCACCCTCCTCTCTCACCAGTGAGCAGCAGTGGGCGGTTGGAGAGTGCTATCAAATGTACTACTCATGCACCCTCTGCCTGAACGCAGGTATGTGTCACACACACAACAACAGACACTCAGACCCCGCTTCGGAACGGCTATGAGATGCCTGAGCAGTGTCCCTACGTTCCCCTTTGCTGCCCCACTGCGGGTACGTCAGTGATCCCGTTCGTGCCCCTTGTACGGTATCTGGAGGCCTGGGGCCTCATGTACAACCGATCTCCTCCCCCAAATCAATAAAGTTAAATATGGTAATGAGTCCACTTTGCCAAAAGCAAGCAGCAAGAAGCGAAACTTTACCGACAGTGAATTGGAGGTGCTACTATCCGAGGTAGAAACTAGAAAGAATATTTTATTTGGAACTTTGTCCTCCGGAATTAATAACAAAAGAAAAAGAAATGAGTGGGAGAGTTTGGCAGACACCGTCAACGCAGTGGGTTCTGAAACTCGCACTGTAAATGAACTTGAAAATATATAGATATAGATATATAAATATATAAATATAAAGGTGGAAGTTAAGCGGAAAACTGCTGCGCACCGACAAAGTGTCACTCAGACATAAGCCACCCATTAAAGGAACTGGTTAAAAAACTTTGTCTCTGATTACCATCTGTATTTTATTTATATTGCCGCAATCACACGTTGACGGGCCTGAATGGCATACACTGGTTCTGGGTTGGGGTCATCTGGCGCCGTGCCACCACCTCACCGAGTGGTATGCCGTGCCTGTGCGTGACATTGTGCAGCACACTACAGGCCAGCACGATGCAACACACCTTGTTAGGGCGGTATAGCAGCATCCCCCCAGTCCTATCAAGGCAGCGCCACCGACATTTCAGCTGCCCAATCGCCCGCTCTACAACTGACCGAGTGCGAGAATGGGCATCATTGCATCTGCGCTCTTGGTCAGTTTGTGGGTTGGTGAAGGGAGTTAACAGCCACGTCTTCAGTCCATAACCGCAATCTCCTGATGTGAAGTTCAATAATTACAGGCACAAATAAATAAGTAAATAAATAAATAAATAAATAAATACATACAAATCTTTTAGATAGAACCATAACTTTAAATGTGTCACTTACCAAGAAGCCACCTATTGCGCACCCTGCCAACTATATTTGTGCATCACATATTATTTGCACATTCATTGAATGGAAATGTTTCCGATTCACATATGCAAATTCTTCTCAGATAGCAATGTGTGTGCAGTCGATCGGTCCGATTACATTAGGAAAACCTGCAAATTGCACTTTAATGTTTGGCTGGTCAACTGTATTGTATCATCATCGTGGTCCAGAAGATTCTCGTTCTCTTCGGATTCTGCCATTGGCAATGTCCTCTAATGAGGCCAATGCTGACATTGCCATAGACAAAGGGTTGTATAAATTTGCACATGCTTTTATATGTTCTAACTTAAGTGCATAATTGAGAACATTCCCATAAGGCTTGTGTGACCAATAGTAAGTCAATTAGCCTATTTTATCAATTACAAATTAATAGCAATGTTTCTCTCAGGTGGTGTTGCGATTAGACTTGTAGAATACTTCGTAATCTAATGTTTGCAACTTCACTTCATTGCCTCTAAGAGTCACCAACAGACAAAAAACATGAGAAATGTACATACGTCAGACATGAAGTTGGCGTGGAGGAACGCACATCCTCATGTTAATTTCACTGTTAGTAAATCCGACTGTGAGTGTGAAAACTGGCGTAAGCAAAGTTTTTGTGCATACGAAGCGCTGATATATGAGGCCCCTGGTTAGAGCTCCCCAGCCCATCTCGCTGTCTCTTCCGGACCATCAGACTCGGCTATGCGATTCAGTTTGCTAGGCGCCCTCCCAAGTTCAGGGGCATCCATTTTAGTTCAGTGAAGGCTGCAGATGTCTTGTGTGCAGAGATCGCAACTTTACTGATGAAGGATGCAATAGAGCCGGTCACTCCGGCAGATATGAGAATGGAGTTTTATAGCACTTACTTCATAGTACCCAAGAAAGGCGGTGGATTACGATCTTGGATCTGTGTGTCTTGAACCGGGCCCTTCACAGGCTACCATTCAAGATGCTTATGCAGAAGCACATCTTTAGGTGTGTCCGTCCCCAAGATTGGTTTGCAGCAATTAACCTGAAAGACACGTACTTTAATGTTTTGATCCTTCCGTACCACAGACCATTTCTGCGGTTCGTGCTCCAAGGATGAGCATATCAGTAAAGGGTCCTGCCCTTTGGGCTGTCCCTGTTGCCCCGTGTCTTCCTTGTTTCCCTGAGAGAGTTGGGCTTTTGCACTCTCAACTACCTCAACGACTGGCTCATACTAGCTCAGTCTCAGGATCAATTGTGTGAACACAGGGACTTGGTGCTTGCGCACCTCAGCTGGTCAACTGGGAAAAGAGCAAACTCTCCCTGAACCAGAGGATCTCTTTTCTCAGTATGGAGTTGGATTCTGTCGAACAGACTACATGCCTCACGCAGGAACGTGACCAGTCGGTGTTGAACTGCTTGAATACATTCAAGAGCAGGACAGCTGTCCCACTGAAACAGCTTCAGAGGCTCCTAGGGCATATGGCAGCTACAGTGGCAGTCACACCACTGAGACCACTTCAACACTGGCTCCACGGCCGAGTCCCGAGGTGTACGTGGCAGTGTGGCACTCACCTCACAGTGGTCAAAGTGACACCAGCCTGCCGCTAAACCTTCACCCCATGGTCAGACCTTGCATTTCTCCGGGTAGAACTGCCCCTGGAACAGGCCTTCAGGCATGCTGTTCACACAGATGCCTCCACTACCAGTTGGGGGACCACGTATGACAGGCAGGCTGTGTTGGGAGTCTCTGGAGTCGGAAGCATCTGGAGTCGCTTCAATCCATTCACATTCCACGCCTGCACAACCGTGCAGCCAACGAGCTGTCATGAGCTACACTCCCCAGAGAATGGAGACTCCATCCCAGTGTTCGTTTCCCCCGTTTCTCACACAGGCGCTATGCAAGATTAAGGAGAACAAGGAGCAGGTCCTGCTTGTGGCGGCCGACTGGCTCACTCGGACCTAGTTCCCAGGACTAATCCTCCACGAGACAGCCCCTCCCTAGTGGAGTCCTCTGAGAAAGGATCTACGAACTCAGAGAGGGGGCACCCTGTGGCACCCATGTCCAGACCTGTGAAAACTGCATATCTGGTCCCTGGACCAGACGCTGAGGTTCTAGGTGAGCTGCCTCAAGGTGTAGTAAACACCATCACTTCAGAAGTGGAAACTGTTCATCAAGTGGTGTTCCTCTCACAGTACCCTCGAAGGTGCCCAATCAGAGTTGAGCTGTACATCTTGCAGCAAGGGTTGGAGTGAAGGCAGTCTCCCTTCCTCCCTTAAAGTCTATGTGGCTGTGATAGCTGCACATCACGACCCCGTCAGTGGGGAAGCATGACCTGGTCATCAGATCCCTCACAGGGGCGAGAAGGCTAAATCCTCCCTGGCCCCTCTCTCCGTACCCTCTTGGGACCTGTCTCTAGTGCTCAGAGCACTATGGCAGGGCCCACTTGAGCCTTTGCAGTCAGCCGAGCTGAAGTTTCTATCAAAGAAAACTCTGCTCCTGCTTACATTGGCCTCCATTAAGAATGTAGGGGATCGCACACATTTTCGTGGCTAGAGTTGTGCCGGCTGATTCCCAGGTAATCCTGAGGCCCCGGCCTGGCTATGTGCCCAAGGTTCCCACTACTTCCTTCAGGGATCAGGTGGTGAGCCTGCAAGCGCTGCCCCTGGAGGAGCCAAACCCAGCCCTATCTTTGCTTTGTCCTGTCCAAGCTCTAAGATGGTACGTAGGCCGGACACAAGCCTTCAGGACCTCAGACCAGCTCTTATCTGTTATGGAGCCCAGCAGAAGGGGAATGCCATCTCCAAGCAGAGGATGGCCCACTGGATAGTGGATGACATCACCTTAGCTTATCAGGCATGGAGTGTGCCCCGCCTATTCAGGTTGCTCACTCTACAAGAAGTGTTGCATCCTCAAGGGCGCTGGCTCGTGGTGCGTCGCTGATAGATATTTGTAAAGCTGCATGCTGGGTGACCCCTAACACGTTTGCTAGATTCTATAGTCTTCGTGTAGAGCCGGTATCCTCGTGTTCTCACCTTGAATGGGTAGAAGCACTGAGTGGCCCTGGCTCAGGTCGGCTTGCTAAAACCGCTGTCCCCTCGGCAGCCAGACATGGCAGAGCATCTGGCGCCAGGCCCTCGCTTGATAAATCCACGAGAACCGGTAGAGGGCTGGGGTCCATATGAGAGACCTAAGTGGATCCCATATGTGTAAAATTCCATGGTATAGCCTCAGAGCCTGTATTTCCCCGGCGGACTGTCTGCCCTGTCCAAGAAGGTTACAATCACCTCCAATCTTCCATATGTTCCTGAAAAATTTGTGTGTAAGTGCTTCCGAAACCTCCTGTGGGAAGGACGGGGCTTCTGCACATTCCCGTTCCATGTTGAACGGGTTCTTTCCAAGTGTTACCAATCTCAATGAGTGGGTAGTGCTATGGTATACAGTGACTGGTCTTCTTGTTGCGAGCCCCGGCCTAAGCTAGAAAGGGGGAGCAGGAGGCTCGCTAAGGACAATGGAAGGGGCAACACCCGTGGCACTTTAGTAGGGATCCCAGTTCGACTCATTGACACCCTGATTATCACTTTGCTAGCTTGAATTAGTACATCGATAGCATGTCTTAAGCTAGTTGCTAGGTTTGGCTAGTGAGAATTATTATTAGAAATATTAGATGAGTTTGAATGAGTCTCAATGGATTAGAAATAGTACATAGAAGGGAAGCTTGATTGAGTCTCAAGGTATTCTGGGGGTTTTGACAGTTGGCGTTTGAATAGTCCTGGCTCATTTTAACATTCCGTCAATAAGATTTTTCCCCGTTTTTAGGAATTCATTTTTACATTTTTAGGAAAATCGTAAGTCCGATCAGTTAGAAAAGTTATAGTCTTAAGATCAGTCTTAAGACTGGATTTTAAAAGTTTTAAAAGATTTTTGTGAAATTTACAACAACTTGCTGGCAGCAGTTGGCAAGTAAGTTGCTGTAATATATTCCACAGTATGCTGACTGTAAATACTGTAATTATTATTATTTTTATTACAGTAAAAATCACAGAACTGTAATTGCAATCAGCGCATAAATGTCACCAATGGTGACAGACAGCATATTCAGATGAACAGATCAACTCTGAAACAAGCTACTAAAAAGTCACATAAAAACAGCAAAAACATCAAATAAAAAAAATAGTAAGAATAAAAGAAATTACAAAGCTCATAATTTATTCATGCTGCAATGCATGATGCTAGCCATGGATGAGTTTTGTTTGGCTACAACATGCTTTTTTGATGGTTACCGTTGCTGTGAATATCACGCTGATTCTTTAAGTCTGTGTGTCTAAACTAAAGATATTTTTAAAGTTTTTGATCAAAATAAGTTTTAAAAACATCTGTCTGGTTATACTGAAAAAGCCAGATCTTATGTTTTTCACAGTGTTGACGTAACCAACAAAAAAAACCTAACTCAGCTATTCAGGTCACTACACGATGATTATGTCAAAACATAATCATCACCACTGGATGACTTTTGCTCTTTGCTTTTCTGGCTGTTATAATTCAGTTATAGCAGTCAAATAAAATGTAATAATATAAAGTCAAGGGTCAAAAGCCCAACTAAAGTAAACAGTGACCACTATAATGGTGACTTAAAAAGGACTGAGGCCGTTTTGCCTTTAGTCCTTTAGTCACCTTTAGTCCTGACGTGGATTTGCTGAGAATTGATGTTGTTTAGTGATGCCATTTTAACTGATATCTGAGGACTGCCACAGAGCTCAGATAAAAACATAGTCCTCCGGAAAATATTGTGCAGTTTTAAAGTCTTACCTGTTACTGTTTTTTTTTTTTTTTTTCCAAGTTTTAAAGCAATATCCTTGCGCAGTGGAAAAACAAAACAAAAACATACATGGCTTCAAACGGCTAATCCACAAACATACCCAGACACAATTCCAGATTCATTTTTATACAGCATTGTCAGTCCTTTACCAAAATGATGTTGGCGATAAAATGTTGCCAGGCATGAAAATATATTAAAATTTCACTTACTTAATGTGGATGTCCGTTTCCACCCCTCTCTCTCACGCTTATAACAACTTATAACAACTCACACGCTCTCACAGTGGACTCTCTCTCTCACGCTCTCTGAAAGTTAAAAGGTGTAACTTCACAAGTGAAAACTGTAAATATAACAATAATGACAAAATTATGGAAAAATAATGAGCAACTTTGGAAAAATTGAAAAAAAAAAAAAAGTGCACTGTCAATTAATTCAGCTGAAAGAAAAATACAGCTCAAAAGTACTGTACTATGATTCACAGGAAAATATAATTTTACTGTAAAATTCCCTGCTATTGTAGTTTTACCCATGATGCTTTGCAGATTTATGGCAATATACTGTATACATATTCTACAGTATGGATTTGTTAATTTTACAGTAATAATGCTGTGCAAACTACAGAAATTTGTTAGTGTAGTCCTAGGCTAAAATGGCCCTTTAAACCAGATTAACATAAATCTGCTTTCTGTGTCAAGGTTTTAACCCTAGTCTTAGACTTGGTCTAGTCCAGAATTGAATTGGCTGAATTCCTTGGGGAAGACTACAGCTACTGCAAGACTAAATTGAGGCTTAAATTAAACCTACGAGGAGGCAGGTTTAACTTCAGATTAATGTTGTTTTTCCAGTCTTTATATATCAAAATTATTGGCACCCTTAGTAGATATGAACAAAGAAGCCTGTAAAAATAAATCTGCACTGTTAACCATTTACATTTTTTATTCAAAAACACACACACACACACACACACACACACACGCACACACAACCCTAAACTTTCATAAAAGTAAAATGGAAAGGAAGGGAAGTCTCATTGAGTAAAAGGGTGCCATTAATTGTGGCCACTTCATTTGAAATAAGTTTTGCAACTTCCTTTTGCCAATTCAACAGCTACGAGTCTATACGAGTCAAATATTTTTTTTGAATGATTATGTTTAATGATTAGATTACTGATAATATACCCACATTAAACACAAATTCACTGATGTGGTATCTTATTTCATGCTTTAATTTTCGACTAAAATTTTTAAGCAGTAATGATTGATTATTATGTGACTTATTAAATGGTTATTTAACAATTATAATATATAAACAATATAATTGTTTTTATTAAAGTTATTGTTTTTAATGTATTTACTATAAAGACTTATTTTGTAATTAAGTTTTTTATGACAACAAAAATTGTCATCACTACAAATGAAACACTAATTTCATTCATATTGTTTTTCAATAGGTCAAGCACCTTTTTATAAATATGGCTGTTTTTTAGAATTTACATTTCAAAAGGTAAAAGTCAAGTACTTAAAGCATTTTAAGCTAAGTAATTTAAGTAATATTTGTAATAGACTGCTGTAATTGTCTATTCTAACAAACAAGTTTATTATGACAATAAAATCGTAGATATCAGTTAAATTGCACGATAATTTGCAAAAAATAGTATAACAGCACAGGTTTTGGGTTTGTAGGTGTTTAGGTGCAAAAATGGAAGAATTCATTAAATATTGATCCTTGTTAGAGCAATAAATAAATAAATAAATAAATTACATACATACATACCAGGGGTCGCGTTAACCGAAAATTCTGTCATTTACAGAATTTTTTTATTAGTGACGTAAAAATTCTGAAGGCCGTCCGTCGTTTTGACGGATTACACTGAGAGTGATCTATTGTAAATTGTAGCTGCAATCCCACCCCTGTCCAGCTGGTAGCGAGTGCGCTCCAGTCTGACAGCAGAGCAGGGGACCCAGAACAAAAACAAAACCGTCACAAATGTTTTTCTATGTGTTTGCTTACACATAGGCTAATACACATAAGCTACAACGATCTATCATGCCATATTAAAGAGTGCCAAAATGGTATTTATTGCTTGAATTTACTAATGAAATGGACAGAATTTGAAATCTGAGACTTTGTTTCATATAAAAATAACACAAAGCTTAGCCTATTGTGATTTTTTGGAAGGAAGATGCACAATGTACTGTCCATTCATCAGCTGAAAACACCATAGACCAAAAGATCGATTGTGATTTAAGATTTGATATTGGTTCATTAAAATGAGAATCTATTAAAATTAAGAAATCGATTTTTGTTGTTATTGTTTACCCAGCCCTAGCATATTTTGTTGTTTTTAAACACTATAGTGTTGTCTTGTAGGTTCATAATAAAAAAATGTGAACAAAAATAAAGGCAATTAAATGTGTTATTCTATATGAAAATTATAATGACAGGTAATAATAGATTATAACAGATTTTTTACTTCCCTGTCTGTCAAACAATGTTAAAGTCTAGCGCGACCTCTGATACATGCATACATACATACATACATACATACATACATACATACAAGAAGCCAAGACAAATAGATGATTTTCAGTTTTTTTTTTTGGATTAACATTGAAACAGAAAGCAGCTGGTGAATGCGGTCGGTCTGTGTACGTTCATGAAAAAAACGCTTTAGAGAAAAACGAAAAAAATGAATTCAGCTTGATTTTTCATTTTTTGTTCAGGGTTGGAAACATAAATAAACACCCTGAATATTTGATTTTTACATGTGGGCAGGAATTAAGCGCCCCTTTCTGTTGATTGGTTAGTTTAAGGTCAAACTGTGCAGTCATCAGTTCTTCCTCAGTTTTGCGCAAAATAATAGTCCTGCTTACCTGCTGCTGCAGTTGTATGGATTCTTAAAGTGTTTATTGCAAATACATTTAATCTTTTCTTATCAAACAACCACATGTAATGAATGGCTTGACACAACCCTACAGTATACCCTCAGAACCCTTTGATATACTTCGGCAATATTCCTGACTTTTTGTGTGTGTGTGTGTTCCAAAAAACAAACAAGCAAACAAAAACAAGAATACAAAATAGAAAATATAAATAAATAAATAAACAAGCAGATAATAACGTCAAGATGAGTAGCCTATTGTATAGTTAGTTTCAATAAGTTGCAATGGGTTCAATAAATTCTAGTAAAAAACTAAAGTAGATAAACACTAGTGTTGGGTTCGAGCCCACCTAAGTCGAGTCCAAGTCTTTAACTAATCAAGGCCGAGACAAGTCCGAGTCCAAAATGGGCCAAGTCGGACTCAAGGGTGAGGGTAGGGTAAGGGAGTAGGTATCTTGGTGAATGGGACCTTAAGAGCAGAAAATGTAACTCTTTTATTTCTTAATTTGGCTGTGTGTGTTTTGGGTTTTATTATGACTTTTTTTCCTTGGATGAAAATGAGGCAGTGAGGGATAAACCTAGTCTTTACAATGGCACACACTGTGTATAAAGCCCTACATATACTTTCGATAAGTCACAGCAAACTCACACCCGTTTTATTTTTGAATGCATTTATAGTTACATTAATTACAATAAATTACATTATAGAAAGAAAAAATGATGATGATGTGCCATTGAATTATTAGAAAATCACACACACTTAAGGTGGTTTTTGACCCATTAAAACTATTGCTGCAAAGATGTTAGAAAAATTATCTTTCTTTCAAGCTAGAAACAAAAAAAAAAAAAAAAAAAAAAGAATACAGCAGAAACTAATCAACTAATGCAAGTAAAACATTCTCAAGCTTACTGAAGGCAAGTAAACACTCCAAGTAGGCCTATTACTTACAAACAAAAGAATAAACAGAATAAAAAATAGAATCTTTTTAAAAATAGAATTTTTATTTATTTATTTAAAAAAATTTTTTAAGTAGGTCTATCTAAAGGCTATTACAGAAATAGACTACTACAAACATTTCTTGAAGTAATAAAATTAAAACTGCAAAATCTTCACTGTATACATTAAATATGATTTTTATTAAAGTAAATAACTGATTCAGTCAAGAAAATTGAGTGATTTTCTCTTTTTCTTTTGTTGTTTGATTAATATTTAAGACGCGGTCGGCAGCTGCAGGATTATGCTGCTGTGGCTTTAAGATCTGAAGCACAGATCAAATATTTTGAAGCATCAGTATTTCTCCCAACTGTTCAGGTTTACTTAAGGCAAAACCGACTTAATTTACATGAATAGTCTCTAAGACGAGTATATGTGTAGCAATAACAGACCCTATTAGAAGCGAAAGAGAACTTGGCATTCACACAGTGACTGAGAGGCGCGTTCTGTGAGCGCGCTTTGATTGTGTGCGCACATAAACACGTCGGCTTTCAAGTAGCCTACTAGACAAGACGTAAAAACACAAGCAAATAATGAATATCACTTTCGTGATAATGCATTGAGT